>CAIGRT010159179.1:3636-14742 GCA_903798405.1 Fraxinus platypoda
AAAAAAAAAAAAAAAAAAAAAAGCCAATTTTATGTGAATTTTCCAGTTAAACTAATCTCAAGTCAGCTTCAACTGCTATTTCTCCCGCGCCGTGCCTGTTTTTCAAGAACAAAAACAGAAATTGTCATGAAGATCACAAATTTATGGAAAAAATAAAAAGAAGTTTCAGGGTTGAATAATTTGTCCATACACTCACCCGATAACGTCGCTTTGATGTACCTGGTTTGTCCCGCAGACTGACTTCTGCCAGTTGACTTGCTAACTTATGCATTGCATCACCGTGCGAAGGAGCTTTTGTATTCGCTGGCCATGTCATTGGAAGTACCTTGTTCCTGCAGTGGACGACAATAAACTAAGCCATATTGCTGATCAATTTTAGAATTAACTACATGAATCATTTCTCGTTAGGCAATATTCTAATGTTTAATGTTAAATCACAATCCCTTCTTATGAGAACAAGAATAAAAAGAATGGCAGTCCAAAAACAAGCAAAGGAAATACACAATTCCATAGTGGTTCACTCTCAATATAAGAGCTATGTCCACTTGCCTTGGCAAGTTTTCACTACAAGTGAAAGGTGCAAGGTTTTTCTCATACCTCACACACACAGAGAAAGCCACTTAAAATTCATTATAAGAACATTAGGGCGACCCGGAAAGTGTTCCAACAGTAAAATGCTCAAATTAATCAAGCATCTGGTTCCTAATGGCATGCTTGACTTGATGACATCTTAGTTTAGCTTTTATAGCAACGCAGATATAAGTTTGTTGAAGAAGTTATTCAATTTATCAATGTCAAAAAAAAAAAAAAAAAGGAGAGAAATCACATACCCTTCAAGGCGCTTGCACATGCAACGACTCATATAATTAACCGTATAGTTCCCAAATAGCTCGTCAAGTTTTTTGGCCAACATTAATATCTCAGAACTTGGCAAAACATTCAAAATTTTGATGACTTGAATGTCATTCAAATTTTCCCTGAGAATGTCTACAGTCCAAATCAATTTGATTGACTCCTTGACATCATATATTTCCAGGAATTGAGAAGAAGCGCCATCCCAGTTGCTGAGAATTTCATGTTTGTGCAGCTGACGCCAGCCACTTGATAGCTTCTCCAGAAGAGAAAGTGCTTCTTTACGAATATCTATGTCTTTAATCTTAGACATGGATCTTGAGAATTCATCAGTGAAACAAACCTGTCATAAACAAAACCCGGGGTATTATCAGTAAGTTTAACAAACCAGAGACTCCTATGCATATATTGGACATGTAAAAAACTTTAGGTATTATAAATACTAACAGAAAAGCAACTCCTTTACGCTATTTAAGAATGTAATTTATCTGTTCGGACGAATTAATTTAGTTAGTTGTAGTCTGTTACTGAAAGAAAAACAACTGTGTTATGTTCGTTTGATGTTTTGTGTCCCTATGCATAGTTCATTGATTTAAACTCCACATTACCATGAAAATGAAGAACAAAAGGTTAAACGGTAAGTAACTTTCGCCAATATACGAGAGTAAGATATTTGGACACATATACCAGGACTGCATGTTTGCTACACACTACAAGACATGATCAGACAGAATAATTAACAAGATTTTAGCATCCTTTCTTCCTTAATACTGATCGGTGCCATCCGATCCTCTTGACTAAATGGGCTAGAAATGTGTACTTGAATCCAAGTTATAGGTTACAAGATATGAAGTAGATTGTCATTTTTTATAAGTATCAAAAGAAGCTTGTCGGTAGAGATAAATAGCAGTGTACCTTCCACTTTGCATTTTGAAACAACGAGGAGTTGGTGTCAAACAACAAATTAAGCTCGCCAATCTCAACCAAGGCACTAGTAATTGCTTGTTTCATATTTTTGTCCTCAAAAGCATTATAAAAGCAACCCCGATTCTTGGAATCTTGAACTAAGTTCTTCCAAACAGAGCCACTCTTTAGTAAAGTTGAACTATTGCCCAATATCCAGAGGCAGTACCTAAAGAAAGAGCCATTTTTGCATTTAAATATGGTATATATTGATTTTTTACATGCAATAGTTTCTGCTATATAAATAATACCTTGCTCGAGTCAAAGCCACATTTGTTCTTTGACAATTAGAAAGAAAACCCACTGATCCATTCCCATTGCATCTAACAGTAGACATTATTATCACGTCTTCCTCACCACCTTGAAAACCATCAACAGAGCGAATATTTACTGAAAACTTTTCGTCTGCATCTGTGCTATACATCTTACCAAGTTTTTGCTGAATTGCAAAAACTTGTGCTTTGTATGGTGATAAGCAACCAATACGAACCTTTTGCTTTGAGGAAAGGGATTCTGTGAAAGGGTATACAATGAGAAACAATTAGAATAAACCAAAAATAGATTTTACCACATTCCTTACGAAGTTTCTGTAACAATACTTGGTGAGATTAACAGGTAGATAGCTACAGTTACCTTTATAGAGGTTAGATACAATTTCTGCAATAACAAACACCTCGACCATGTTTTTCCTACTATGCCTGTTATCAAATTGCTCTTTCCCACTGGTCACATCAATGAATGAGTAGGAGCCGAACATGTTTCCTTTAAGAAAGCACCTTCCATAAGCTCTTTCCTTGACATTTGGTCCGTCTTTAATCTGTTTGCCATAGAACTCCTTATTCGGAAAGAAGCTTATTGAGGGATGCATCCTGTACTGAACCCCAAGAAGGTGCTTTCTGTGTCCTAATATCACTAGTGTCTCAAATAAACTCCTCCCAAAATCAGCGTTCTCACATATCTGCCCATACCATACACGATACAATTAAGAATGAATTTCATTCTAAATTTAAACAAATAGTAAATGAACTAATAAGGATTACGAAACCTTGCTTTGAACCATTGCTGGAAGTTGTTTCTCATCTCCAACAAGTATAGCATGGCGAAGACCAGGGAGCTGTAAGGGGATAGTGGATTCACATTCTTTTAGCTGCGCGGCTTCATCAATGATTACTAATTCAAACGGTGTCATATCACCACTTTGCAATTTTGCTGAACTCGAGGCAGTACAGAAAATTAAGCATGCCCATTGTAGACAAAAATTCTTAATTTCGTAGTATTCTGTAAATTGTGGGACAGAGAATCCGTCGCGAAGGAATTTCAGTATTTCAAGGCACTCTAATCTGGTTTTATATAAATTACTGAATTTCATTGTTCTTTCTGTTTCTCCCTTTCCATTTAAGGCTTGTTTTAAATCCTTTTTTGAAACAGAAACATTATGGATTGAAGTTTTTAGAGTTTGTAGCAGTTCAAGAACTCTAACCATGTTTTGTACTACTTCCAGCTTGAGAATAGAACTCGGCAAATGTGTGTACAGGCCTTCAGCACAAAGCATTACCCGCATTCTTAATGAATCAAATTTCTTGGTCATAAATTCCTCAAATGTCCATAAAATGACACCTTCTTCCCTTTCATTTTCTTTCATTTTTTTGTTCTCATCCTTTCGTTTATCACATTTCAACTGACTTCTTTTTTGCGTAGACTCTCGTTGCTTTGATTTTTTCTTCTTGTTTTCCCTCAAGGTACGAAAGATTTCCTTCATATATTTCTTTCTTAATGTATCTTTCATTTTTCCATTGCCAGTCTCTGTTTCTTTGCTGCCACTCCCTTTTCCTTCTCCAAAACGAATCTCATGTGTCTGATCCTCATTGTCATCATCGTCACTAGCGTCACTCTCATCATCACCATCTTCTTTTTCCTGCTTTTGCTTTTCTTTTAACAAGTATTGTTGATACTGCTCTTCGGGATCTTCGAGCAAGCTTGTGAGTGAGACTATACTAGCCGTCCACCCGGAAAATGGAGCAAAACATCTATAAAGCACAGATACACGGTAATCTAGAAACACGTCATAAAGATCTTCATGGTCATCAATTTTCATTCGTTCGCCGTTACCAAATAAAACTATGTCGCCCAGTCCATATGCATCGTATAATAGTGTCCCACTTAGCAAACTCAGTAATTTTTTTGCTACTCCTATAACAGCAACATTAGTTGGTGCACAAGTCAATGTCCTACATTTCATCCTCAACAGTGTGAATAATAACGACGAAATTGTTTTTGTTTTTCCAGTTCCAGGAGGACCCCATATTAGTTTCACATCATTTTGATGATGACATTCTCTTGTAACAATACAATTTAAGATAGCAGCTTCTTGTGAATCATCCATACCTAAAGTGCCAATGGATTTCCTTAACCTTGATATATGAATACTCCTATTTTCCACAGCTGAACATAGAGTACAATTTTCTTCTGCCTGCATGCAGTTAATTAATTTGTATAAATTATCAAGTTTGTGTTAGAAGTAAAATTGGCAAGGTGGCACATTCATAGGGATTGCAAAGCAAGGTGGCACATTTACAGGGATTGCAAGATGGAAATGGACGGCACTCATGGGACACAATTAAGGCTTAAAAAAATAATTCTTAGAAGGAAAGAACTTATGTTACGTAGCAATTATGTAATTCTACCTTTAATAATTGTAAGCCATATGGCTATTTAAGCAAGTATTATTATCAATAAAATCATCCAGAAAAATATCTTCATCTCAACCTTTTTTTTTTTTTTTGATACCCAGATATCCCAGCTTAGCCAGACTCAATCCTGAACCTCTAGCCACCGGCCCCTCAGCGACTCGCGGAGGTACACCGCAGGTTATGCCCTTGTTGGCTCNGTTTTTACAACACCAAGCTGCTCCACCATATGGTTTGGGTATTACAACACTTGGCTGCTCCTTCCGTGATTCGAACTCCCCACACTGGGGTTGCAAGCCCAGCCTTGCACTGTCTTTGCCATCTTGGATGTGCCCCGGGGCACATCTTCATCTCAACCTTGTGTTGAAGTAAGGAGGTCCAAGGCACCTCGAATTGCCTTAATAAGGAGGACAGGATCCCTCGAAGTATCCTAGGTATTTCATATTACTATTCAAGATTGGGAAATTGCGGAAGACTGATCCGGGAGCTTTTCCAGTTAACAAGTATCAAACTAGATCCGTCACTAAGCGACACAACAGGAACCATAGTCTCGGTCTGTACAGGCACCATCGCCTTGATAAATTGGAGAATGAGATTGGCTCATCAAATGCTGGTCAGCAATCCTTGCAGCAGGAGATAAGGGCTGTCCAGGAGCGATTGATGAAACACACCGAAGATATGATCATGGTCTTATCCAACCAAATTCAGGAAAAGTCCTTCCTAAATTCGGGTGGTGGACATGATGAGTCTGTACCACATAATCGAAATAAGGGAAAGGGAGTTGTTGGAATTAGTGGGTCTATCGCACCAAGATTAACAAAACTTGATTTTCCTCGTTATGATGGGACGGAGGATCCAACAGGATGGATATGCAGAGTGGAACAATTTTTTGAATTCCAACACATCGATAAGGAAGATAAGATGCCAATGGCAGGTTACCACTTGGAGGGTAACGTTCAACTTTGGTACCAAAGATTTCGACAAGAAGATGGGGCTGATTGGGAGTCTTTAAAACTAGAGCTACATTTACGCTATGGGCAATCTCGATTTCAAAATTTCTTTGGTGATCTCACTAAGCTTAAACAACAAGGAAGTGTACGTGATTATCAGCTAGAATTTGATCGACTATCACACAGGGCTGGAACACTTACGGCTGAGCAACAAGTGGGATGTTTCGTAAGTGGATTGAAGGAGGCAATAAGGGTTGATGTGCAAGCTGCTCGACCCGTAATTCTATCAGGGGCAATCGGCTTAGCTAGACTCTATGAGTCAAAGATCCAAGACTTGCAAAAGGGGAAGGTGCAAGAGTATAAAAAGTTTCCTTCCCTTTCAACTCTTCCACCATTGCCACCCCCTAGCATTCCAAAGGTTCGAAGTCCCATTATTAAAAGGCTTAACCCCGTCGAACTCAAAGACAGGCGAGAACGTGGCCTTTGTTTCAATTGTGATGAGAAGTTCTCCCTTGGCCACCGGTGTAAAAAATTATTTTTGATTGAGGGGATTTTTCCAACAGCTGAAGAGGATGAGGGTGAGGTGACTCACGTTTGCCTCCGGCTCCTTAAGGGCAAAATAAGCTTTCATGCAATTACTGGAATGACAACACCTCAAACTATGAGATTAAAAGGAAAGATGGGAAACCTAGCAATTACTATTTTAGTAGATTCTGGGAGTACCCATAATTTTTTAAACTCTAGTCTTGCCGCATCTATGGGAATCCAGCCAAACGAAAAAGGCAATTTCGAGGTGATTGTGGCTGATGGCAATAGAATGACCAGTGGAGGACTTTGCAAAGATATATCTTTGATTGTCCAAGGGGTCGAATTTAAGTTGGATTTTTATCTTTTGCCGATAGAAGGATGTGATGCCGTTTTTGGTACTCAATGGCTTAAGCAATTAGGCCCGATTATTTGGGAGTTTAAGGAGATGTGGATGAGATTCTTTTGGAAGGAAAAATCGGTGGAATTGCGTGGCACAAGGGGGCCATCTAACAGGATAAATGGGCAGCATGAATTAAGAAAAAAAAATGAGGAAAGGCAAACGTGCTTACATGTTGCAATTAAATGCAATCCAGCTGGGACTGGACCAAGCTGAAGAAGGGTCAACCAAACCTGATCTTCAATCATTGCTTAGTCAATATTCCTCCATTTTTAAGGAGCCCAACCAATTACCACTTCGACGGCTGCATGACCATCACATTATTCTAAAGGTGGGAAGCGGTCCAATTAATGTCAAGCCTTACCGATATCCTCATTACCAAAAGAATGAGATTGAGAAATTGGTAAGAGATTTACTTACAACAGGAGTTATAAGGCCAAGCACAAGTCCGTATTCATCGCCGGTTTTATTGGTTAAGAAACATGATGGTTCGTGGAGACTCTGTATTGATTATCGGGCTTTGAATGACATTACCGTCAAGGATAAATTTCCTATACCAGTAATAGATGAATTATTGGATGAATTGTATGGGGCCAAATTTTTTACAAAGTTAGACTTAAGATCAGGATATCACCAAATTCAAATGAATGATGGAGATGTTGAGAAGACTGCATTCCGCACCCACCAAGGCCATTATGAATTTCTAGTCATGCCATTTGGTCTTACCAATGCTCCCGCTACATTTCAATCAGCTATGAATGAGGTATTTAAAGACTATCTCCGAAAATTTGTTTTAGTCTTTTTCGATGATATCCTAATTTATAGTCACACATGGGAAGAGCATTTAGATCATGTAAAACAGGTCTTACACCAATTATGGACTCATGAATTTTTTGTCAAAAAAGAAAAGTGTCAATTTGAACAAAAAGAGGTCAATTATTTGGGGCATGTCATTTCTCATGAAGGAGTATCTATGGACCCCGAAAAAATATCGGCCATGGTTTCATGGCCTAAACCCACCACCTTAAAGGGATTGAGGGGTTTCTTGGGTCTAACAGGTTATTACAGGAAGTTCATCAAGGGGTACGGAGAGATAGCTCAACCATTGACTCAAATGCTTAAAAAGGAAGCTTTCCATTAGAATCCACAAGCTAAGAAAGCTTTTGAGAACCTCAAAGCAGCCATGGTTGCAGGAACTGTCCTTGCTATGCCGAATTTCTCTCAACTATTTGTGGTAGAATGTGATGCCTCAGGTGTTGGGCTTGGAGCAGTTTGATGCAAGGAGGTAGGCCCATTGCTTTCTACAGTCAGGCCTTGCATGGAAAGAATTTAGCCTTATCAACTTATGAAAAGGAATTATTGGCTTTAGTTTGTGCGGTTCAAAAATGGCGTCCTTATCTTTTGGGAGCTAAATTTATTGTGCGCACGGATCAGAAGAGTTTGCAGTATTTACTTGGCCAAACTATTACCACTACTGCTCAACAAAAGTGGTTGGTGAAGCTTATAGGATATGACTTCAAAATTGAGTACAAGAAGGGACATGAAAATTTAGCTGCAGATGCTCTTTCACGACAATTTGAGCCACAATTTAATGCCATTTCATTACCAATTCCAGATTGGGTTGATTCTGTGAAGACTGAAATTAAAGGGAGTGCTTTACTACAAACTCTTGCAAAAAATATAACAAAAGGAGAAGCGGTGGGTCCATGGACTCTCAAGGATGGAATAATATTTTTTAAGGAAAGGATTTACCTACCAACAGAATCACCTCTCATCCCTACAATTATACAAGAATTCCATTCCAACACGCATGAAGGACTCCACAAAACCTTACACCGAATTCGAACCACATTTTATTGGAGGGGAATGCGAAATTACGTCCGGATATTTATTTAAGAATGCCAAGTTTGTCAACGTAACAAGGTGGAGAATTCAAAACCAACAGGTCTCTTAAGTCCCCTCCCAATTCCAAAAAATGTTTGGACAGATATTTCCATGGATTTTGTGGAAGGATTACCGAATTCCAAGGGAAAATCTACCATATACGTAGTGGTTGATCGGTTCTCCAAATTCAGCCATTTTATTCCTATTTCTCACCCCTACACGGCTAGCACCACTGCTCAAATATTTTTTGAGCATATTTTCAAATTATATGGGATGCTAGAGACAATTGTCTGTGATCGTGATCCAACATTTACAAGTATCTTTTGGAAGACGTTATTTCAGTTGAATGGAATTAAATTCAACTTCAGTTCAGCTTATCATCCTCAAACAGACGGTCAAACGGAGGTCGTGAACCGTACCATGGAAATGTATCTACGTTGTTTCACAGGAGATAAACCTAAGGAATGGGTGATGTGGCTACCTTGGGTACAGTATTGTTATAACACTAGTATTCACTCTTCAACAGGGAAGACCCCATTTGAAATTGTTTATGGTCGTGTCCCACCCTCACTGCTAGCATATGTCCATGGCACGACTAAAGTGGAATCAGTAGAAAACTTTTTGTTGGCAAGGGACCGAGTGTTGCCAGAAGCAAGGGCTAATTTGAAGGTGGCACAACAACGAATGAAGAAATATTATGACGCAAAGAAAACCGATAAAGAGTATCATGTGGGTGATTTTGTGTTCTTGAAGTTGCGACCTTATCGCCAGTTAACCGTGGCTCAGAGAAAAAATCAAAAGCTGGCCCCCAAATTTTTTGGCCCGTTTAAGATCATTGCACGAATTTGGTTGATGGCATATAAATTGGAGTTATCAGATGATTCCAAATTACACCCAGTGTTTCATGTATCACTCCTAAAAAAAAGGGTAGGAGATACTGAGAAAGTTGAGCCAATTTTACCTCCTATTTCTATGGACCAACCAGTGCACCCTTTACCGGCAGAAATTTTGGTTCATAGGCAAAATCTTTCTCCGGCAGATGCCACGTGGGAAGAGGTGGAATCTTTTAAGGCCCGATTTCCTTATTTCATCCTTGAGGACAAGGATGTTTTTATGGGGAATGGAGTTGTTAGAAGTAAAATTGGCAAGGTGGCTCATTTATAGGGATTGCAAGATAGAAATGGACGGCACTCATGGGACACAATTAAGGCTTAAAAAAATAATTCTTAGAAGGAAAGAACTTATGTTATGTAGCAATTATGTAATCCTACCTTTAATAATTGTAAGCCATATGGCTATTTAAGCAAGTATTATTATCAATAAAATCATCCAGAAAAATATCTTCATCTCAACCTTGTGTTGAATTAAGGAGGTCCAAGGCACCTCAAATTGCCGTAATAAGGAGGACAGGATCCCTCGAAGTATCCTAGGTATTTCATATTACTATTCAAGATTGGGAAATTGCGGAAGAATGATCCGGGAGCTTTTCCAGTTAACAAGTATCAAACTAGATCCATCACTAAGCGACACAACAATTTATCCTCAAAGCAGAAGAACCACTTAAATCTACGTAAAATTATCTGAAGAGTTTATATATAAAGAACGAGCAAACTCTTTTGGATTGTATGCGAAGACATGGAAATGGGGGCTATTTGTTGCATCATTTGCAAGTGATAGTTTGCTGAAAAATGGCGTCTTCTTTTATCTAGGACGGTTGTAAAATAATAAGATAATTATTTAGTGTTATCATAATATATAGATAAGTCTTATCTAGTTCAGAGAGTCTATTTCATTCCAATTGTAACTCTTATTTTAGACCTCTATGAATACTGGTCTTGATTCTCAATAAAATACACACTTGAGTTTTTACTCTTATATTTTCTTCTCTTCTTGTTCTATTATTTTTATAACACGCCATCAGCACGAAAGCTTAATTCTTCAAAATTTAGAGAATGTAGTAATTTTTTTTAAACATAATCATCTATCATATGTACCAAAATTAATTTTATGACATATGAATTTTTTTTATCAATTCACGCATCAAATTCATGTCTTTAATAGCTTAGCTAATTGAGCAAAAATCATATCTAATTACTCATGCATCCAATTCAAAATTTCACGAATCTTGAGTCTGCCTAGACACCCTTATTTAAAATTGACGTGTATCAACTCTGTAATCATTACAATTGATACATATATTTGTGCCTATTAATTCTGCTGTAATGAATTCTTGTGTATCGATTTGTGTCGCCATCATTGCTTTTACCTTCATAGATGTAATACTATTTATACAATGAACAGACATGCGCTTCCATCGCAATTAATTCATGTATCATGTATGCAATTCTGTACATATTAATTCTGTCTCCTGATTCTTGATTCTATAATATATTAATTCTGCCTTTAATGCATGTTTGGAGATTTTAATCCTACCTTATGTGTATATGAATATTTTTTTTCTAATACATGTAAGGTAATTAATATTTTTTTAATCTGATTAAATAACTTTACATGTTCTATTATAAATTATAAATTGATGATTTATCATGTTGTTACTCCTGAATTAGCACAACATTATAATTAATATTCCTAAAGAATATTACTTGCTTCTGTGAATTATATTTTTCAATATTTTAGAAGAATATTGACATACTGTTCTTAAAAAAACAATAGTAAAATACAACGTGCTGAGAAGTAGCACATGTTTCGAAAAACATATTATTTTAAATTATTGTTTATCACTGAAGGAAAATACATAACTTATGTCATGTTGATATTGACTAATTGATGTTTAATCGTATTCTTCGAAACTAATTGTATTTTCTTTTTGTTTTATTGTGTAGTT
>CAIGRT010159203.1:0-11597 GCA_903798405.1 Fraxinus platypoda
CCTAATTTTTGGGTGAACATCCGGGGCTTAGTGTGAAAAATCCTCTGTGTTCATCTCTATTTTCTGTATTACTTTGTGTTTTGAGGCCTGTATAATCCCTACATTATTCTTTGTTAAGTTTGTCGTGCATATGTGTAAACTAAATATTGGTTAAGTGCAAGACAGTATTATACAAGTTCATGACAGTATCATCAGTCAAGATGGTAATGGTCCATTGTACGATGGAGTTGCATTTTTTTAAAGCAAAACACCAACACAATCTTAATGGGTTTTTAGATGCCACAAAAAAATGCTGATGGAGGTTTAGATTTTCCAACCGTATATATACAAACAAATTTCACGGAAACAAAGGAAAGTGAGCGTAAACCCAACCTTTCAAAAGCAATGAGATGCAACATATAAAAAGATGTAATAAGAGGAAAAATACCACTTTCAATACAAAGCAAGCAAATGAAAATCAAATTATCGTTCTCTAATGCTAGGGAAATCATATCTATTTATCTTAGTTGTGATGCATTTTAATATATCGTACGATAAATTAAGCATGTGTTTGGCCCCTATTTTTGGAAAATTATAAATTTTGAAATAGTGATTGATAGAAGAATGTGTAGTTGAAAAGTAATAAAATTTTTAGATTTGTGTGCAGTATTATTTTATTTGGAGAATGTGTAGTTAAAATCAAGAAAGAGAATTTTTTTTAAAAAACTAATGGGTGCCAAACACCCTTTAAGTAGTCTTTTGCCACCAAAACTATGATCAAGGCGGACACTAGGGGTGGCATGAGGTCACGCTCAACTTCTAGGCAAATTCCTTTCTTTCTTTCTTGATTTTTTTTTGTTTTGTTTTGTCTTAAATTTAGAAGTTATTATGGGATGCCAAACGAAGTTGAAATATTACATTCTTAATACTATTTCGAAGTGCTCACAACATAATTTTCAATGTCATTAATGACGCGCAAAACGGTCAATCGTAGCAAATATTACGGCTTGTCAAAGTAGATCGTTTCAAGCTAGTATTTCGAGAATTTCGATAACATGCTAATTTTTAAAAAAATTCGACGATTGTACACTAGCCGAATCTACAAATCATATGTGTAACTATATCATAGATATATCAAATGCTCTAAACAGATACCGAAAATAATTAAAGGTGCGTCAAACGTACGTTTTAAAAAAAGAGGCGTCTAACTCGTCTTTCTTTAAATTTTTTCAATTATTTCATTAGCAATGATTATTTTTGTATGACAAATTTTTCAATAAAATTTACATAAAATAATTTCAAAATTTTATATCCGAAAAAGTCACACTCATGTATATTTTCAAATGTAAAATTCGAACGTAAATTTACATGGTATATGATTTATTTTTATGTAAATTTTCGAATTTAAAATTTCTCACAACTTTTTTAAAAGTTTGATTGTACTCCACTAACTTAAAATCTCAGCGTCAACCACTGATTATGATAATCACCATTGATATAAGTAATGTTATTCATCAGATGAATAATAGTCTAAGTGACAGTGTGATAATGATTTCACCATCACATAGACTATTGTTCATCGTCAATGCTGATGAATAACAATATAAATAAATATACAACATAGTATTTAACAAAAATAAAAATCGAAAAGACTTTCTAAGTTCTATCTCCGATATCATTAAATATAAAATTTATAAAATTCAACCCTTGAAAAGCTAGAGTTATCATGGTTCTCAAAATGTTGAAATATAATATAATAAACAGACTAAAAAATTATGAAGTCAATCGGCCTTTGTTTGAGATTCATTCTCTAATTTTTTTTTTTCAAATTCATTTTCAATCACATATTCTCACAATAAAATAAATTTTTATATATTTTTTTCTATTTTTAACAACACGTTCTTTAAAAAAAGAAATCACTATTATAAAATTTATTTTCCAAAAAATAAGGCTCAAATAGAGCCTCAATGGCATATAAAGAAAAGTTGCGCTTTTTAAAAAATTATAGAAATCTCCATTTCATAATAAATTTCCCACTTTCATTTGAATAATGATAGTTAGTCTAGAGATTATAATCTTAATTTATATGATGTTAAGTGATAGGCTAAATGAAAGGTATAATTAAATGACTCATTAATTATACTTATCATTTAATGCTACATAAATGCAACATATACTGAAATTATAATTCTAATAGAGTTAAATATTATTACTCTTATCTTTTACATTTGTAATGAATTATTATTATTATTATTAAGTTTAGGTGACGGTGGACCCAATTGATTCACTGTTCAATAAGTTCATTGGACAATGCATCAACTGAGTCAACTATCACCTACATTGTGCTAAGTACCTGTATTGATTATCCAATAAATTAATTGAATAATAAATTAGTGGGATCTACTATAACACATACCGATGTTGAGTATTACTCCTTTCTAAATTTATTTTTCTTTCCTTTGTTGATATTTTAA
The DNA here is from genome assembly GCA_903798405.1 of Fraxinus platypoda. Taxonomy (NCBI): domain Eukaryota; kingdom Viridiplantae; phylum Streptophyta; class Magnoliopsida; order Lamiales; family Oleaceae; genus Fraxinus; species Fraxinus platypoda. The sequence goes on from CAIGRT010159203.1 coordinate 2,454, forward strand.
AGATATATCATATACAAACTAATCAATTTAGTTCTTTTGTAATCTACAAAGTAAAATGTTTGGTTCTCCTTCTATTTCGTTCTTCATTTGCTTTTTTTTTGTTTATAATTTAGAAAAAAAAGAAATTCCTCTCATTATACCCATAATATTAAAAAGTTGGCATTGAATAAAGTTTGGATTTTTTTACTTTTCCTTTTTCTTAGTCAACATTTTGGAATAATTCCTTTATCTCTTTTTTTTTTCTTTATTAAATAAAAAAAGTTCAATTTTGAAATATTAACGAATTATTTATAACAAAAAGGGTTGGGTTGGGTGACCGATTCCACCGTATTCTTGAATTTGAAAATGCGGGAGAAGTCTCCCAGAAGCACATGTATTTACAATATTATATAGGCAGCGCGTTGAAAAAAAAGGAAAACATAAGTCTTCTCTTTGCTTTCTCTTTTAACTTCATTAAACCGCAAAAATATTTAAAACTCCACCTTCACTTCCACTTCTCTCCACCGCCTCCCCTCCATTTTTCTGCAAACAAGTTTCTATCTCTGTCTCTACAAATCTTAGCAGCAGCGAAACTGACCCTTTTCATTTCTCTCCCAAACCCACATTCAATATTTAAGCTTTTTTCTATTTTTGTTTTCTTGTTTTTTTTTTTTTGGGTCAAGGGTGCGAAATGAACCGACGGATGTGATGGGGGCAGGGTTTTCGCAGGTTTTCCCGTGTTTCAGCCCGTCGTCCGGTGCGAACCGGGGCGAAGATGTTGTCATTTTCTCAGCTAGCGAACCGCTTGACGAAACCCTAGGCCATTCCTTCTGTTACGTCCGGTCCTCTGCTCGCTTTGTTTCCCCTACTCACTCTGATCGATTTGTTTCCCCCTCCCAGTCCCTACGCTTTGATGATCCGGCTCAACCGCAAAGACCCAAACAGCCCGGCTTGCCAGAAACCGGTTTCCGAGCTATTTCCGGTGCCTCTGTTAGTGCAAATACTTCTACTCCCAGAACTGTTATTGACGATATTTACGACGACGCCATCGAGATTAACCATAATAGCAACGCTCCTGGTTATTATGCTGGAACCAAGGGCAGTGTTGTGAATGGGTTTGAGAGCACGTCGTCCTTTAGCGCCTTTCCTTTGCAGCCGGTACCTCGTGACCACAAAGGCGAGCCACCGTCTGGGCCGCTGGAGAGGGCGTTCTTCATGTCAGGCCCAATCGAGCGCGGGGCCATGTCAGGACCGTTGGATTCCGCTGCCGGAGGCATCGGGCCTGACAGCAACAGGGTGCCATTTTCAGCACCTTTGGGTAATGTGCGCGTAAAAGAGCGGAAGAAGGGTATTTCTGGAATTCGCAAAGCATTGTTCGGGAACTTCTCTGAGAGGAAGCGCCCTTGGGTGGTGCCAGTACGGTATTTAGTTGGTGGAGGCAGGAAGAATATCCCGTTATCTGGAGAGAGCGGTAGAAGGACCGAGATGGTGAATGACAGCAATGTTCATTGGGCCTTGGGTAAGGCAGGGGAGGATCGAGTACATGTGGTAGTATCAGAAGAGCATGGATGGCTTTTTGTTGGAATTTATGATGGATTTAATGGGCCCGATGCCCCCGAGTTCCTCATGAGCAATTTATACAAAGCCATGTACAATGAACTAGAGGGTTTGTTTTGGGACACTGATGAAGCACTTGTAGCTTCTGAAAATGCAGTTATTGCAGATAATTCCAACTTATCTTCACAAAACCAAGAAAATGAAGAGGCTAAAGAAGGGGAGGCAGCTGAAAATGAAACAAAATCGGTAAAAAAGGTTTCATTTCAAGAGGAACAAATTGAGGTTAGGAGGAGAAGATTATGGGAATTTTTAGCGGAAGATGATCCAGAAGAGGGGCTTGATTTATCAGGTTCTGATAGATTTGCATTTTCAGTTGATGATGCTTTGAACCTTAACGTTGCAGGTTCAGCTGTGAGTAGGAGGTCTTTATTGTTATCAAAACTAAAACATGGTTTGTTGAGTAAGCACAAGGATGGTAAGAGATTTTTCCCTTGGAGATTTTGGTTTGAGGGGAAAGAGAAAGTGGTAGGTGAAATTGAGGAGAGTAATAGAGTAGTGGAGGGGCAGGGGGAGGGGGAGGAGGGTGGGGAGAGGATTAGTAGAAATGGGAGGAAGCCGAAAGTGGGTCCTGTTGATCATGAGTTGGTTCTGAGGGCAATGTCTAGGGCACTCGAGGTCACAGAACATGCTTATTTGGATATGACAGATAAGGTTCTTGACCAGTATCCCGAACTTGCACTGATGGGTTCTTGCTTGTTGGTTGTGTTGATGAGGGATGAAGATGTCTATGTGATGAACGTTGGCGATAGTCGGGCTATTGTTGCACAGCACCAACCCGAAGAGGTTAGTTCTAGCAAAGAATCGAAGGTTCCATGGGATGATGGGTTGAATGCTGAGGGTATAATTGAAGAGCTTGCTGATGTTAGTGAGAGAGAAAATAAGAAGAGAAACAAAGATCATGTTCACCAAGCTATGAGGTTATCTGCATTGCAGTTGTCCACTGACCATAGCACCAGCATTGAAGAAGTATGTCCTCACAATTTCTTTCTTTTTTCTGTTTCATATTCATATCTCTTCATTGCTGCTTCAATTTATAAATTATATGATCATCAGATGGTTAAGATGTGGTCTTCTAGAGTTCAAATAGGAAAAAAGAAGAAGAAAATGATTGACCTTTCAGTTTGTGAGGGTGGAACTTATAATGCTTGAAAGTTTTGAATTTAACTAGTTGTTCAATGACTTTTAAAACTTGGCAACTTCCATCATGGACTAGAATTTTGTATTCTGGCTACTTGTGCAGACATAGATACTTGGTTCTTATGGCCATGCATCTTAGTGCATTGGAGCTTCCAAGAAGATAAGGAGTGATAAATTTGACCTATCAGTTTTGTATAATCCACGCTATTAACTAATATGCGTTTTCTGTTCACTTTTATGAATTGGGACTGGATTCAATTTAGGAATTTTGATGCTTATGTTAGTTGAGATCTGTTTTCTCTACCTAATATGACAACCATATTGTGGGAACTAATGACTTAGGCAAGATGGTCAAATGTTTTAAAAGAGATGACTTTGTTGCTTTTAGTCGAATGTTTTCCACGCACATGGATCTAGTGCAGCATTACATTTAAATTGTAAGATGTGCGAAGAAGCTTTATGAATGTGGGCGATACAATCACCAGAATTGATACTTCTTGGTTAGAAGTTTTGAAAGTAATTCATAAACAAATTTGTTCTAGTTCTTTCCATTTCTATACGTGGACATTAGCCTTTTAAAAAAGGTAAATCAGGTATTAAGGTGTTTTTCCGTTGTGAGGTAAGGCTTAAGCCTCATGAACTAAAAAAAAAAGTCAAAAATAAATAGAATAAGTTAAAGTATCAATTCAATTCTAGAGAGTGTGCTGTTGTGAGTCGCTGGTGTGCCATAATTCTAGAGTCAGTGTGCCTAACATAGATTTACTTGTGTTGTGGGCTGTGTTATGTCTTGGTTTTAGACATATAGCCCCCGTTTGGTATTGTTAAAATCAAATTTTAATCTAAGTCAAAGTCAAATAATTAATATTAACCACATATTTTATTGGTCCCACAATTTTCCAACCACACATTCCATCAACTTTTATCAAAATCTACTAAAAATCTAATTTTAATCTCCATCAAACAACCCCATAGTTTATTCTGACTTATGGCTAATTAATAAATATAAAAAAAAATTGGTTGGTTTAAATAAATATTGGATTTTTAAAAACTGGTCAACTAATAAATTAAGTTTAAATTAATAGTGGTCCATAGTTGATTAAAGAGGAGAGTGTGCCTCTCCTGATTGTGCATATTGAGGCATGTAAGTAGGTTTGAATAAATAGTAGGCCTTGACTGATTAAAGAGGAGCGCATGCCTCTCGTGGTCTGAGTTGTGCGCATTGAGGCATGTAATTAATTAGGTTTAAATGAATAGTGGCTCCAATCTATTAGAGTGGAGTGCATGCCTCTCGTGGTTAGAGGTGCGTGCATTGAGGCTTATTTAACACAGGAGTGTATAATGACAACAAACAATTGAAGATTAAGAAAAAGGGTGTGAAGAAGAGAAGAATTTATGGCAAGAGGAAAATCAATTTTATTCATATAATTAGGTTATTTATTACAATGATTTAAGTCCTTTATTTATAGAGCAAGAAATCTAGAAGAAAAAAATAAACGAACTTCTACTAAACTAGAACTTTATCAAAATAAACAAACTAATCTAATCTAATTAAAACACTTATAATTCAAATTAAGCTTTGCATTAAAATTATGAACATCTCTATCTTGATCTTAATAATTTCTCTTCGGTTTAGAGAACTTGACTCTGATGAGGTAGACCGGAACTTCATACTCCAAGGACTTCGATCTTTTGTCTTGACCAATTGTCGATATTAAATCTTGGACATCATTTTGCTGAGCTATCAAGGAGGGCGATCTTTATTATGAACCAAATATCTGAATTGATCACTTGATGACAACTGAGGTTGCAAATAATTTCGAATAATATGATCTGTTCAAAAAGAGGAAAATCAATTTTGTTCATATAATCAGGATATTTAGCCCTTGTTTGACATCCATTTTTTTTTCATTCTCATTTTTTTTCTCTTTCTTCATTTCAACCGCATATTCTATCAATAAAATAATATTATATATAAACTCAAAAATTTTCTTTACTTTTTAACCACACATTCTTTTATCAATCACTATTCCAAATCAATTTCTTCTCCAAAATGGGTGTCAAACACTAGCTTATTACAATAATCAAGTCATTTATTTATAGAGCAAGTAATCTAGAAGAAAAGAATAAACGAACTTCTACTAAACTAGAACTTTGTCAAAATAAACAAACTAATCTAATCTATTTAAAACACTTATAATTCAAATTAAGCTCTGTATTAAAATTATGTCTATCTCCATCTTGATCTTAATAATTTCTTCCCGGCTTAAAGAACTTAACTCTGACGAGGTAGACTGGAACTTCATACTCCAAGGACGTCGATCTTTTGTCTTGACCAATTGTCGATATTAAATATTGGACATCATTTTGCTGAGCTATCAAGGAGGGTGATCTTTGTTATGAACCAAATATCTGAATTGATCACTTGATGACAACTGAGGTTGTAAATAATTTCGAATAATATGATCTGTTCAAGGGGGACAATCTCTCATTTTAACCAAGTATCGATATGGAACTTCAAAAGTCAAAAAATTTCAACATAAAAGAAATGGGTACCTTATGAGACTTAAAAGAGTCAAACTGTGTCTCAATCACGATTATCAAGTTGGCACGACTACGATGGAAGAGCGGCAAATGATTTGTACGAGTGGATGTCAATCAATAGAAACAAAAGAGGATGGTTTCTATGAAAGGAAAAAAATTTCTTTACTGTTTTTCTTTTTCCTTTGACTATTTCCGTGGCTCTTTTTTTTTTTTTTAAATAAATCTAACTAGCCTATTAAAATCAGAAACATGGGCTGAAACCAAATTGCCGTGGAATTCCCACTTTTGTCTTGAGCGAAATCTGTAGCAAAAATGTGGCCCTGCAACAAGAAGGCAATGGTACTAGGATTCCGGTTGATTGCAATGGCGGGTTACTGCATGACAAAAGGTAGTGAACGATGTTGTTGAAATTTGTTGGGTGTGACTGGATATGGTTTGGTGCTTGGTGGGGGACGATTTGGTAGCGGCAAGTTGATGAATGATTTAGTTTTATAGTAATTGAGTGTTATGGTGGTGGGCAACGGCAGAGTTTGCCATTGGTGAGAAGCAGCAGGTGCCGTCGGGTGTGGGCTGTTTGTGAGTTGGATATGTGGTTACACAGCCGACGGTGAGGTTGGTTCTTTTCTGTTCTGAAAAATTGGGTTGGATCTGGGTTTGGTTTGGCCGGCTCTACTCAATTTAGAAGGTAGTGGTGCTGTTGACGGAGGGATGCCATTGTTGGAGTTTGTGTCGACAGGATGAGGGTATGGAGGTTGGGATATGGGTAATAGAAGAGTTTGATATTTGGGTTTTGGGAATTGTTTTTGGCTTTTATGAGATATGTATATGGATTGGTGGGTGGGGCCTACTTGCTATAATGGGATTGGAGGGCTTTTAGGTTGTGGGCCTGTTGAGAACACAGGTTGTTTATGGTTTCTGGCTGCAAAAGTGGAACGGTTTATGGGCTACTGAAATTTGGTCTTTGCAGGTATGGGATGGACTTGGGCTGTGTGGTTTTGAAGTGCGGGTTGGGGTAATATGTGGACTTGGGCTTTTATAAGAACAACAGTTGATTTATTGAATCAGCAGATATGGACAGTGGCAGCAATATCAGCAGTATCGATCGTGAATTTTTTTATTTATTATTAATTTTTTTAATGGAGCATAAATAATATTAACTATGAAAACAGCAAACAAAAGAACAAACTGTGTATTTGACTGGTCCTTTTTTCTGGGAAACTAAAAACAGTAACTAAATTATAGGACAGATTTGCTACATATTTTTTGAACTTTTTTTTTCAGACTTCTTTTTACTACTAAAAAGAGGAAAAAACTGCTGCTACCGTTGATATAAATTTTTCTGTGTTTTGTGCTGTTCTTTTTTTTGTTTTTTTTTGGGCGTACGAAGGTGGTTGTAAGGTTTGGATGAATGGTGGAAGATGGCGGTATGTATATGGATCAAATGGGAATGATTGGTGAATTTGTGGATTTGAGAAGGTGTAGGTCTAAAGATAACAAATTGCTCTGGTACCAAATTGGTACCAAATTGATGCAGGAGTGTATAATTGGACAATGAACAAACGAAGATTAAGAGCTTGTTTGGTAGGGATTTTTTGGGGGAAGAATTGATTTTGAATAGTGATATGATGAGAAATGTGTGGTTAAAAAAGAAGATAAGATTATTGATGTGATGGAAAATATTATTTTATTGAAGAATGTGTGGTTGAAAATGAGAATTGATTTACTGTAGAATTGAAGAATCTGTACCAAACAGGCCTTAAGAAAAGAAAGGGGTGCAAAGAAGAGAAGAAATTAGGACCAGAGGAAAATTAGTTTTATTCATATAATCAGGTTATTTATTGTAACCCTTTATTTATAGAGCAAATAATCTGGAAGATAAAAACAAATGAACTTCTACTAAGCTAGAACCTTGTCAAAATAAACGAACTAATCTAATCTAATTAAAGCACTTATAATTCAAATTAAACTCTATATTAAAATTATATATGTCTTCTATCTTTATATTATCTCGATCTTAATCATTATGCCTCAATCAATATAGATGTAAGCCTCATTAATGTCATTAAATGGCCGTGCTCATAAGCTATTTTTGAGCGCTTCAATCAATGATGCCTCAATTTTTGCATTTTTAAACCGTGGTGGACATTGATCAATTTGATTCAGTATGGACCAAGCCTTCTGATTATTTAGAGCTAAACATTTGGACTTTTGAGTTCACTAAGGACTAATTTGAGTAAATGCAATATTTAAAAAGCATAATTGGGTACTAAGGTTTTTTCCTTCACGAGGTGAGGCGTAGTCTCAAGGCGTTTAAGGGTGTAAGCTTTATGGTAAACCAAAAAAATGTCAAAAAATTATTAAAATGTAAAATAAGCTCATAATACATCACAATCTTCGATATAATACTGTTAGAAGTGTGCAAACAAACAAAAATAAAATATATAAGAAACTATTATTATGGTTGGTAGGGACAATGGACTATTCTAAATGTCGGTAAATGAGAGACAATTTTTTAATGTTTTAGTGGGAAGTAAATTATGTTCAAAATGAGTTAATTAGAATTTTTATGTTTTGCGAGCCACAATCGTTGAGGCAGTGTTGTGAGGCGTACGCCTCTAAAATTACCTCACAATTAGTAAAGTGAGGCCTTTTTTTGCACGGCTCACTATGAGGCTGGGCACGTTCCAATTCGGTTGTTTAAACCATGAGTAATTGCGTCCCAACTTTGATTTTTTGAAAGACTGTGTAATGCCGTTTTATTTATGGTTTGTTTTTCTTTGACTTGCTCTCTGCTCTTTTGTTTGCTTTTCTTATTTAGCTTCATTTATGCGAGCAAGAGGAGTGTTGTGATGTGGCAAGGTGCTTATTATGGCCCAACAAGTAACATTTTTCACTGCTAAGACATAGTTTTAAAGCAGATCTTTTTGTTTGTATTTTACAAAGTGATATAGTCACCAACTAAAATGACATTACTTTAGGTTATCTTTGCCTTGTTAACTAGTTTGAAGATCAAAACAAACCTTACCAACGAGTCTGTTCTAATTCCTCTAGATATTATTTTTGACATATTGACGCCCTTTTTAGTGTAACGAAAATCGAGGAAGTTTCCTCTCTTTTTGTTCTTTGGCTGGTATTTAGTAAGTGTTCAATTGTTATCAGAACTATTTGGCTTCTCTAGCTTGTTATGGTCCCAATTGAGTATAACACTAAGTTGCTTTTTAGTAGATTTTGATAAAAGTTGATGAAATGTGTGGTTGAAAAATTGTGGATCCTATTAAATATGTGGTTAAGACTTAAGATTAATTGTTGATTTTGATTTAGACTAAAATCTAAATTTTAAATCTTATCAAACATGGGCTAAGTGATAAGCTTTCTTTACGTCTTTTAGGTTCTTTTCTCGACTTTGGATTTATCTTTTGGTTTTCCAAGTTCTTGGATGTTTTACCCATTTAGGTTATTTTACCCACATGCAAAGTAGGAGTCAAAAAATGCAATTAGAAGTCCAACCATGAGAAAATTTTAATTCGAGACCCTCTCTAGAATATGGATGATGGACACTATTACTAGATTGGTTTGATGCGTTGCAATATCTTTAGCCTTTGCGTTTTGCTGGTAAATTCTTAGAAACGGTAAACTTGTGTGGATTTATGATGCTCAGACTCGGGTATGGGTATCGGGCATATGTACGTATCTAAGCGTCGGATAAAATGTAGGATACAGAGACATGACTAAAAAGAGTTCAAATTTCGTTAATATGGATTTTTCGTTAACCTATCAACACTGTTAATATGGCTTTTTTATCAACCTGATTAACTTAAAAATATTAGTAGCAATGGAAACGATAGCTCATTTGACTAAAATCACGAAAAT
>CAIGRT010159209.1:0-14513 GCA_903798405.1 Fraxinus platypoda
GTAAGAAATCTAGTCCCGTGACATTATGCTAGCTTATGCACAAAGTAGCCTCGAGAGCACCACATGCACCTATTAAGGTCAATATAGTACTTTATTATTTGTTAGAACAAGTGCATAGGCAAAAATCTGTATCAAGGAGATTTGTTATGTCTTTTCATTCAATTTGCAATAAATGTAATTAAAATTTTTAAGTTATGAAGATTATCAGGCATAGCAATGGTATCTTCATGGTTAAAACAACAATACAATAGTATTGTTGCAATACTAATGATTTGTTATGAACTAATTATGATACTTTTATTATTTAAGATTCTCACTCTGTAATGAATCCATATCTAGACAATTAAAGTAATAATAATCGCACATGGACATCTTAGAAAATGACAAATAAACCACAGCTAATTTGATTAGGATAGCAAATGAAACAAGATAGCATTCACCTTCGATGTCGAGTAATACAATATTTTTATATAATTTGGTGGGAAGTCACAAATGGTCTTATTGTAGTCAAATCCACATTGCCGGACTGTACTTTAAGAAATTCAATTGGGAAGAGCAAATTGCTATTTGCTTATATTTTGCTGCTATTTTTTTCTCGGTGTTACAGTTGAGAACAAATCATCAGATATGGCTTATGCTGCTCTTCTTTCTCTTATGCACGTTCTAGAGCGAAACCTTCAACAGAAATATACATTTCTGAATCGTCCTGTGAAAAAACAAATTGCGTCTCTTCTCAAAAAGGTCATTTCCTTCCAAGATTTTCTTGAAAATTGTTCACAACAAAGCAGCGAAACAATAGAATGTCTGGAGAATCAAATCAGGGATGAAGCACATCTAGCAGAAGATATAGTTGAATCTTATATTGTGGATCGGCTTCTTCCTGAATCCGCAACTAATAGGGACAAGATCCTCAAAATGTTCTGCTCAAACTTGGAGAAAGTAAAAGAAAAAATTGATTCATTAATGAATCAGGTGATGAAGATTGAGGGCAACGTTGTTGTTGAGAAAACGAAACCAGCAAGAACATCAACCAGCAGAAATGAAATCAGCAGAAGAAGAAAATGAAATGAAACTAAAATCTGAAAATGATAGAGCCTGCTGTAGCAGGGAAGAAGATGAAATTATATTCAATCAACTTGAGAATTACAATGCATAAGAGCTCTATTTATAGAGAGAACATTCTAACAATCTAACAAACTAAGAAGAGTCTAGAAGAAGTTGCATGTGCTGGACGTGAGAGGCTAACTGAAGAAGAATCTGGAACGTGTTCTGGTAAGCTGTGAAGCTGGAGTTGCTGAAGGTGAGCTGGTGAATATGTACGTTTGATCTGTTGAGATGAATTGACCATGTTGAGACTGATTTTGTGATATGGAATATTCCAACAGTTGTCGTAGAAGATCAACAGCCAAGGACTTGGATGCCATCAAAAACTGCTCTCGGTGGAAAGAGACTTATTGTTGGCCTTGATAATGACCTGATGGAGATCAAGACTCGGCTGCTTAGAGAATCGTCACACCTTGAAACTGTCTCCATTGTTGGAATGGGCGGAATGGGTAAGACTACTCTCGCTCAAAAAGTTTATGATGATGCATTTATCAAATATCATTTTCATATTCGTGCATGGGTGACAGTGTCTCAAGATTATAGTGTGCAAAAAATCCTACTAAGCTTTTTAGATTCCATAACAAGAAACACTGATAAGATGCACGAAAATGAAACTGATGAAATGCGTGAAAAAGAAACTGACGGGATGCGTGAAAAGAACACTGAGGGATTAAAAGAAATTCTATACAAGAGTCTGAAGGGAAAAAGATATCTAATTGTGATGGATGATGTGTGGGATGACAAGATTTTGGATGAATTACAACGATCATTTCCGAATGACAAGAATAGAAGCCGAATCATGCTGACTACTAGGCTTGAACAAGTTGGACTTCACCATCCCAACTCTTATCCTCATCACATGCATTTTCTAAACGAGGATGAAAGTTGCAGTTTATTTTGTGAGAACGTGTTTGAAGAAAACAGTTTCCCTCCTGAATTTGAAAATGTTGGGAAGAATATTTGCAGAAATTGTCGAGGAATTCCACTCTCAATCGTTGTGATTGCGGGGCTCCTTTCAAAGGCCACCAAAACACATCTTGAATGGGAAAAGATAGCTGAAAACGTAAGTTCCGCAATAACTTCAAATGATGAGCAGTGCTCAAAAATATTGTACTTGAGTTATTACAATTTGCCTAATCATTTGAAAGGTTGTTATCTCTACATGGGAATTTTCCCAGAAGATTTTGACATCCCTGTCTCCGTACTTTTCAAGTTATGGATTGCTGAGGGACTCGTGAAGTCCGTGGGATCTAAAACTTTTGAAGATGCTGCAGAAGAATACTTGTTGGATCTTGTACAAAGAAGTCTCGTTATGGTTTGTGATGAGAGCACCAGAGGTAAAATAAAAACATGCAAGATTCATGATCTTTTAAGGAACTTGTGCACGAATGAAGCTAGAAGAGGAAACTTTTTTCATGTCAGCAGCCATGGAACTCCGTTAGACATTACACGTTTGCGCCGTACAGTTATTCATCAACGAAAAAGCAATGGAAGTGGACGCCGGGTAAGTATCCATCCAAACAAAAACTTTCTTGATCGTGTCAGAAGACTATCTACTCCATTACCACGGTCAATTATATATTTTTATTTGCATCCAAACCCAAAATTTATTTATTTTCGGCTACTCAAAGTATTGTATATCCACTATGAAATGATCGCTTTGCCAAAAGAAATAATAGAACTAGTTAACTTGCGGTACATCAATGCCATTTGTAATGAGGGAGGGTATCTTGCATCAATAGACAAACTTCAGAATCTACAAACCATCATCCTTTATTCTTGTAATAAGTCATTTCAACTACCACAACAAATATGGAAGATGCAACACTTGAGGCATGTCCAGTTGGGGAGGCAGACCACTCTTCCTTGTCCTCCGAAGGCAAGAATTAAGGGAGAAATTTCTGATACTGTTCTAGAAAACCTACAAACACTATCGGTCTTAGAAAACTTCAGATGTAAAGAGGCGGTGCTAAAGAGAATTCCAAATTTAAAGAAATTAGGAGTCTATTATCCTGGTCCACCAGAGGCACCATTAGATTGGGGATATTACCGTCTAAATAATCTTGCCCGTCTACATAAGCTTGAATCATTAAAATTCGAATTTTCGAGACCGTCCCGGTCTTTCCTGCAGAACCTTACTTTTCCGACATCACTGAGGAAGTTAAGTTTAATGGGTTGCTGTCTTCCTTGGAAAGATATGACGATTGTTGGTTCACTGTCCAATCTTCAAGTGCTGAAATTGAAAAGGAGTTCCTTCAAAGGCCCAGAGTGGGAACCAATTGAAGGGGAATTTGATCAACTGAAATATCTACTACTTGAAAATCTTGATCTGAAGCATTGGAGAGCTGAAAATACCCACTTCCCGAAACTTCGGCAATTAGTCATTGACTGGTGCTCAAGTCTGGAGAAGATCCCTTTTGGTATTGGAGAAATTCCAACTCTTGATTTAATAGAATTGCTTAACTGTAGCCCTTCCGTTGTTACTTCAGCAGAGGAAATACAAAAGGAGCAACTGAGCATGGGAAACGACTTCTTGAGATTAAGAGTTGTCAACCCCTATTATTATGTTCAGGAAAGCGTCCGTTATGAACGGGTACAGTGTTCTTTTATTTTTTGTTCTCTCTCGTGTGGTGCAAAAAAATGAAACAAATCTCTATAAAAAAATTATTTTGGATACATATTATTTATACTCTAAACCTCTTTATTGTTCGATGAAACTCATATTGCGATGTAAATTGATACATATCATTCCTTGTTTATCAGGTTGTTACACCGAGCTGTATTGTGATGTAAATTGATGCTTTGAAGATGGCCTAAATTGCTACTCCGTTCTGTTATGCCCCTATACCTTGATGTTTAGGGTGCTTTATTGGGGTGCTGGAGCTGTTGTTGAGACATACGTCGGATTTTTGTTGCTGTATGGTTTTATGCTCTTGTTGGCACCCAGTGTAGCTAACATGTTTGATTGCACCATGTGTCCTTGTGTATAGGAACGTGGGTATTTGTCGCGTGCTTTAAGTTTAGGATTGATCATATGTGCCTAGGCTGATTGTATCATTGTAATGGCACCAAGTTTACTATTTTGCGAGCACATTTTTAATCGTAGTAGTACTTTCAAGGTTATATTGTACTTTGAACTAAATATTTTAATTACTGAATAACGTAGCCTTGTTTTTGGCATCTCTATCATCTAAAGATTACATTAATACCATTGACATCACTTTCACCGGCAAACATTTGATAATAACAGATAAGAGCATTTGTAGCCAAAGAGTATGGTGATCTCTCTGATCGTCGAGAAAGCCCAAATTGCTATACTTTTCGAAAAAATTAGACAATCCATATGGAGTGCATGTGTGAACTACAGGCCACAGAAGAAGTGTTGGATACGGCTCACATTTACCATTACAATGTGTCGAACTTACAACAATTGGACGCACTTTTAGACCTCTAGTCATGGGGCACTTCTTTAAAAGTGAGAATATTTGCTTTGCTTGGAAGATCAGAATTAGATTGGATCTACTGGTTACAGACTTGTAACTTCTGCTGCTGATAAGATTATTCCTTCTGCTGTGTGCAGTGTTCACAAGGGGATGGCTCTGTTTTAATATCATTTTTAGCAATTTTGTCCATATCACATTCAGTTGAATTCCCTCTTCTTGTGTGTACATATGACCATAGGCCTACCAAAATAAAATATCTCAATCCTGCACTGGATGCTTTAGTTTTCGAAATTTTTGCCTTGTGCTTTTTATCTGGATCCTGTGTCAAATTATTGTTGTGAATGGAGCCACCGTTGATCAATGTTTTTACATTCATACCTACATCGATTCGAGAAAAAGTTTCATGAGTGAATGGCAACTTAACTGATGTTGAAAGAAGTGTTTGATGTTCATTATTAGTTAGCACCAATGGAAGTGCAAAACTTTATTAAGGATATTTGTTAGATTGGGACAAACCACTTCGCACCTCTTAAAGTCTGTTGCACGTGTTTAGGTTTCCATATTAATGTGCTGGTAAAGGTCATCTTTGTCTGCTTTTTAATTTCAACATTTCAAAGCTTCCTTATGTATTTTCATTTGGACCAAAACACATGGTGTCCGAATCTTGACTATCATCAGTTCATTACCCACTTGCACACACATGGAGTCGAGTTAGGAATAAATCCCATGATTTGAATACTAATCAAGGTAGTTCAACATAGTATAAGAGTGAATAAAGGTCTCTGTCTTCTTCTATTTATGAAAATATTGTACGAGGATCAATTTTTTTTTATTTCTAATTTGCTGGGCTCTAAATGGAAGAGAAGATACAAGAAGCATAATGTACCTGAAAAATCGAAGCAATTGTACATGGATACAACATGGTTTTACTTTATAACGGAAACATCAAACTTTACTTTGAAATAAATACTTTAATATTTTATAATTTTTAGCAATAAAAAGTTACTTATTTACTTATAAGTAAACTTACCTATAAGTAAAGGTTTTAAGCTTAACTAAACTTGCTCCATAGTATATTTATCATTTAACACTATGCAGCAAAATGATTGCATAGTGCCAATGCATTGCTGGTGACCTGAGCCAGATTAGTCATCTGTGCCCTAACAGAAGACTTTATCCTACCATTCAAGGCCCGGCCCGAAAATCCATCCATGCAGGTGCTATCATCAGTTAGTGCAGCACTAACCCAAGTCTCAACGTTGCTCATGTGCCATATGAAGTCTTTACCACGGGCCCCGCCCATGGTCTTGAGCTCCCGGACCGATTTGCTTAACCGGTCCACCCCATCACTCACCTCCTCAATGCAGTCCTTGAGGGCGGCGTACTCTCTAGGCTTTAATCCCTTAAATTTGGTGAGCTTGGTCAGAAATGTCGTAGCAGATTGAGCCGTCTCTAGGCTGACGGACAAAGCTGTCGTGGCCAACTGGCGTGGGCTTCGTTGGACGGTCGAGGCGTAAATTGACAAGGATCGGATGCATACGGCTGGATAAGTGGTGGCGCTGCATGAAGACTTGATGAAATTAGTGGCTGCAGTGATGGACTCGCTCTTACTTGGAATGCACAAAAGGGAGAGGAAGATTAGTGACAATGTAAGAGTAGGATTTGACATTGTTTTTAATACGACACAAATGTGACTTGTAAAAGTCTATATTTATAGAGGCCGACGAATTCTTGAATGGCCTATCACATGCATTTTGGACCCTACAAGCTTTGATCTATTCAAACTTGCCAGATGTGTATGAACTATGTAGATAATAACCAATCATGCATTAGTTCAAGGCGATTGTTATGAAAATTGGACTAGCTCGGTCACATTTTTGTACATGTATTTCTTATAGGGAATGTAAATTCAACAACGCTAGACATACATTTTTGTTTGCATGTTGATTGACATTCCCTCACATGGCACAATTTGGACAGTGATGTGAAACGATGTAGAAATCAAATAAGATGATTGTGCCATGTGAAATGAATGTCAACCATGATGTCAAGTAGAATGTACATGTAGCATGATTGATGTAAATTTCGCCCTGTTTGACAAGCATTATTTGGGTAAAATGAAGTTTTAAATAGTGATTTTTTGAAGAATGTGTGATTGAAAAAAATTGGAATTTACGTGTAGAATATTTTGTCGTTTGAATGTGAATGAGAATGAGTATATAGAAAAAAGAGATTTTCAAACAATAGTTGTCAAACGTGAGCTTAAAATATCATAATTCTTTTGACATTTTGCTACCGACACTGACCGACTCTTCACCATGTGAAATGTAATGAAGTTTTCAATGTGAGGAGTCTATGTACTCCCACTTGGAAAGTGACTCTTTTCTACCTTTTAGCATTTTAGGACACTGTATATCTGTCTAAATAAGTTGAAAAGGCCGACGTCTAAATGTGTAAATTATCTATAAATGATCAATAACTATACTTAGGAAAATAAGTTGAAAATAAAATAAATATCTTAGGAAAAATAAGTTTTCTTCATTTATCTGAAAACAAAAAGTGACCTTAATTTTAAAATGGTATGCTCACAGTTTATATATTTACATTTGCAAAACAAAGTTCTTCGCAAAGAGATAAATCGATCGTTCGTTAAAATTATGTCCCTTGTATCTACAATAAAAATGTTACAATAGTCAAGATATAAAAAAAAAATAACGATTTAATTTGAAAGAAACTAATTTAAAAAGTAAATAGTATTACAATAACGAGTCGCACCATCGAGAAGATCATATTGTATCACTGAAAAGATTGTGTTGATTCATTTATAATTGAGTGGTCCTCAAATCAAGATCCCCCCAATAATTTATATCTCCAAGTATCCAATAATTTGACTTTAATACCCAACGAAATTTGGGAGCTGCTATGAATCAGATTCTAGTCCAGAACTCAAGTTTGGAAAGTGGGACTTTTTCAGACAACTTGACGACCCTCAAGAAAGATGGGTTATGACGATTGAATGCACTTTGATCGTCAAGTTAAAACAAGTTTGATGTTAAAATAAAAAGAATTAGATGAATTTCATAGTTTGAACTTGGCCGAGGAACGTAGACTCACGTTGAATGTACCTTTTCTTGTGTCGTGTGCATGCCATGTGAAATGCCGTATAATACACTGCATTTTGCTTAGATTACCAAGCAATTCACAAGGGAAAAAAAAATGTGTATAACAAATATCTTGAATGGGACATGATAATTTCAGATTTAAGGATACAAAAGCCCTTCCCTTTATTCATTGATCAAAATGCAAATGCAGCAACCCAACCCATCTCATCTTAAGAACACAGTTATGTAAATTGATCTTCTACACCATATTGTGTGACTTCTCAGTATAAGCTTACTTTCAGTAACAAGAACCAGGAAGGATGCACTTGTACAGAATTACGATCCATGACGGCAGAGGATATGCAACTCCTATACCTCGTCTTTTTCAGAAGCCATGACTAATTGAAATCCACATTTCCTGATAACTGGTTCTGCCAGGACTAACACAAGTGTACCTTCATCTCCATAGCAACGCGAAATGAACCATTAGTCATTGCTATAACATTTTTGCATCTACAGGTCAAGCCCTCTTTCAAACATCATCAATCTTATTCTTTCTACATCCTTAGAACGGCCTGCATTGCGATAAATCCTGATTAAAAGCTCAAAGTTGTGCTCGTTATCTGGTTCCAACTCGAATAGACTTGTGGCAGCAGTCTCTCCAATATCCACATTATTGTGAAGGTAGCAACCATAGAGCAAAGCTCCCCAAACAGTAGGACCAGCTTCAAACTCCATATTGTTCACTATAATGTCAAAAGCTTCATCAAGCAATCCTGCCCTTCCATAAAGATTAACCATACAAGCATAGTGTTCCATAATTGGACTAATTCCATACCTCTCCCTCATCATCGAAAACAATCTCTCGCCATCCTTCACCATGCCCAAATGAGCACAAGCTGACAACAATGAGACAAATGTAATACTGTTAGGCAAAGCGCGAGATTTCAACATCTGTTGGAAGTATTCTAGGGCAATAGGTTCCTTAGAATGTGCTGAAATTATTGAATTCCATGACACGGTATCCCTTTGTGGCATGCACAGAAACAACCGTCTTACTAGCTCCAGTTTATTATGCTTCGAGTAGAAAACGATCAATGAGTTAGAAACAGATATATTCCACTCAATTCCTCGACGCAAAGCTAATCCATGAATATGAATTCCAATTTTATAGGGTAACATGCTGGTAAGAAATGCTGATATGGTAATTGAATCAGGTTCACATCCCTCCTGCGTCATCCCACATAGTAAGTCCAATGCCTCAACCGTAAGATTATGCCTTATGTACCCAATAATCATAGAATTCCATGAAACCAGGTCCTTGTCCACAATTGTATCAAAAACTTTTCGAGCCTTGCTAATGTCACCACACTTGGCATACATATCCAGTAGTGCATTTTGCACAAACTTATTGCTCCCACATCCAGAGCGAATCACATGACGATGAACTTCCTCCCCAGCTTGAATCATTCCAACACCTCCACAAGCCTTCAGAGCCCGTGGAAACGTGTACGCATCAGGCTCCACTTCCTCTTCCACCATCTGAAAATACAATGCCAACGCATCTTCGTAAAAGCCCACCTCAGCATAACCCGATATGAGTGAATTCCACGGAAAAGTCGAGTCATTTCTCTTAGGCATTTGATCGAACACCTTGTGGGCCTTCTCAACGTCCCCGCTGCAGGAGTACAACCTAAGAAGCTTGGATGAAATGCCCACATTTTTACGCAAAAGTCTTTCTGGAATGAGTTCATGAATCTTACTGCCATGATCGATGGCTTTTAAATGAAAGCAGGTTTCTAAAAGGGAAGCAAAGATATGGGGATCATTGATTTCGACGCCATTTTTGACAGAGGCTTCTAATTTGTTAATGACGATTTCAAGGGCTTCGAGTTTTGTGTGTGACTGGACATTTAGGGTGGTTAGGAGTGGCGTTGGGGATGATTTGGGAAATTGAGGTTTTGGTTTTGGTTTTGGGTTTTGTTTGTGTTTTCTGTTTTGTTTTCTTGTGGTGTTCTTGTTAAAAGAAGAGTGGAGGGTGCATGAAGAGATTGTATAGATGCATGTCATGTTTTGGGTATCCGAGTAGAAATCCAAATCTCTCTCTCTCCCTCTGCGTTTGTGTATATATCTGTTTGAGACTAATTGCCTTACCAATTAACCCTTCTTTTCTCGTTTTATATCTTGAATGACTTTAAAAAAAAAAAAAAAGGATGCGTGAGTTATTTCCTGAATCTAAAACAGTAAACACTTCTTTCAATATCTAAAAAGTAGAGGAGGAAATAGATCGAAGAAAATACAAATTCTAGTTGTAAGATATCTAATAAAACCCTCAATTGAATTAAGAGCTTATTCAAAGAGAAATATATCAAATAATTGGAATTTCTTATTGATGAATAATCTGTTATGCAAGGATTATAATTAATAATTGTAGATTGTCCTTCTCTGATAAATATGCTAAATAAAATCAATTTGAATTCAAGATCATTATTTGAAATCTTAATGAAAGAAGTTGCTATTCGTGAAGAAAAAAATTTAAATGGAGGTTTCTTCAAACAAGAGGCTGTCATCGAATTATATACCGAAAATGTTTTCCACCCCTTCTCGAAAAACATTGGAATAATTCTTTACAAAATTGTGCTCAATTTCATATATAGCAATTCCGTCAAGATCTCATATTTTGTCGGGAAGATTCCACATAAATCAGAATTTTTGAATGTACCTAAAGAATTTAGGATCATGCTAAAAGTACATAATCATTTACATAATACATTACATAATTGACATGCGGCGCGCATCCATCGGTAGTCTACAATTTTTTACTTTTCCACACTTCACATCCACGGCCGGATTTCTTCCACATGGGCCTATGTAATTCATTATGTACAATAATTATGTACATAATTTCCACACTTCACATCCACGACCAAATTTCTTCCACATGGACCTATGTAATTCATTATGTACAATAATTATGTACATATAGATTTATCCAAGAATTTAACCTCTATTTGGTATGAATTAAAATTAAATTTTTAATAAATTTTGATTAATGATGTGTTTAAAAAGTTATGAATCCTATAAAATATTTATTTAATTAATTATTAACTTTAACTTTAATAAAAATCTAAATTTTAATCCAAAAGCTTAATTTAGTTTGGTTAGACAATGAATAATTGATAAACAAGGATTAGGATTCTCTTAAGGGTACAGAATGGACCATCAAATATTCTACGTATGGTTTCACGAGATCTGACTTAAATAGCAGATTCTAGCCAACAAGAGGATCTTCAAAATTGTCACCTTCCTCCTAACATCCACCAACCCATTCCCAGCAGCTACTGCATTTGTTGCGCTTCCCTTCACCCTTACCCCCACCCACTGTCGTGCAAGTTTGCACTCTCCCTGTTGTTACTTGTTTAGTTCACTTCCATCCCCCACCCTTGCTCGACTACTCAGGAATCTCACATGAAAAACTCCAAAGCCTCCGAACTGAGGGAATAAGGTGCATGACGCACAACCAACAAGTGGTGGACTAGTAAACATTTTGAGCATGGACTCCTCGCGGTTACCAAACAGATTTACTTGGATGTAGCCATTCGAATTCAGTGAGCAGATACTAAGTTAAGATCCTTTAGATCAGTATTTCCAGCATGATAGCAGATATAAGCTCCTGGTAAATAAAGATATTCACAACCATTTCTGCTGGAAATCAATACCGGTAAAGAACATAACCATAACCAAAATAAGGCAGCATTACAAGAATCAAGCCCATTTGACAAAGAATACAATAGTAAATCATAGATAACAGTATTCTGCTTCTCGAAGCACTAGTCTTTGACCTCCAAACCTGTAGTAAAACAACTCTGATGGCATCGTTGCTACAAACCTTGAGCCCATTATTTGGCGATTCAAAATGCAAATTCCAAACCCCCAACCAGGACAGAATAAAGAAAAAGGTCTTAAAACTTATGAACATAGAATATGGCAGAGGCAAATCTAAGAATCGGCAATTGTAACCTCAACCTCTACACCGGGTTCAATTGTGATTGAAGTGATTTGCTTAACCACATCTGGGGAGCTGAACAGGTCAATCACGCGCTTGTGAACACGAAGCTCAAACCTATCCCACGTATTGGTTCCTGCAGATCAAATAATGAAATACTTAAAGCCGTGATATACCAATGTCAATTACATCAAGTAGACTGTGTCTCAGGCTCTCAATCAAAAGGTGACTCACATGGTGTAAAATATTATGCACGAGGAATTCACTAATCAGGTGCTAACGATAGACAATTATATAATGACAACTTCTAAACATAGGCATTATATAATGTTGTGAGTATTTTTTAGCTAATGCACTAAGATAGAAAGTTTGGCACTAACTAAATCATATTTTACTGGTTATGCCAGAATTAATACCTTCCCCACAAGGGGATTTCCGTGTGGTGATATGAAGAACCTTGGTGGGCATCCTAACTGGTCCCTTGACCCTGAGCATCTTGTCCTTTGCACCGCGAACCAAATCCGCACACACTGTTGAAAAGATCAGATCATGAAAAAAAAATCAGACGAAACTCTATTTAATTGAAATGTTAAAAGAACAATGACCTGATGGAATGGAAAATGGAGAAAACCCAGCTTTCTATAGCTCTTGACTAACTACATACACGCACCTTGGGCACAATGTGACTTATTACAGTATTTCTCACCCATCACCATATAATCCATCATTTTATAAATGAGCATTGCATGATTCCATTTTCTTTCCAACAAACTTTATGCAAAGTCATTGGAATCCCCAAACTTCTTTCTTCCAAATTAGCCACTTAAGTTTCTTTTCATTCCTGTTAGGTCACTCTGCCCACCTCGATCTTCGAATCGAGCAAAAAATTGACATGTCTAAAGGAAACGGTGATGCAGACTAGAAAAACCATTAGTGCTTGTTCTTATGTCCAACAGGACAAAACCATGCATTGTTGGAAAAATCGTGCCTTTGCAATGCACTTTGGACATTGCAAAATAAATAGGGTTTTGCTATGTGTACACCGTACAGCCCCCCTCACAATAGGGGGCCCACGATTTTTTATCGGCCGTGGGCCTCCCCTATTGTGGGGGGTGTCAGTTGACAAATAGCAAAACCCAAATAAATAAGAGTCATACTATGATTTAATCATCACTTCAGTTCCAATCTCAGTCTGATTGGATATATAAAAATTGTTTCATCCTCATCCATTCAAGAACCAGCAATTGAAACGTCAATATGTAAATGAAATAATATAATGTCAAAGGTTCAAAGCTAAATTTGAACAAAGAAAATATAAAACTGTTTAGAAAAAATACACATGATTAGGGAAAACAATGAAATAGTAATATGAACTTTTCCCTTAATAATAAGATTGTAATTGAACAGAATTGTACTTACTATAAGTACATTAGATATCAGTTAATTAGTAGTGCACCCAAACAAAACGACAAACGCAAGTAATCACGTTGAAACAAAACCTAACTCAAATCTATTTCATCCATAATATAAACAAAAGAAACCTTTTTCGAGATTCTTCACGTTTTTGGAAGAGAGAGTGATACGTATCTTGTGAATTTGCTCCTGTGGATCCTCCAGCCCTGGTTTTGTCGGCTTCATCGCTGCGTACGCCATCCTTTTCCTTTTCTTTTTCCTCAAATCACAGAAACCCTGAGCAAGAAAAAGAGTCCTATGACTAGTCACGTGTAAATTCAAGAAATTGTTCAATTCTCTGGGCTTTTTGTTACGGCCAGAAGAGCGCCTGAGAAAATTACCAGCAGATGCAGGAAGTAGAGCGCGGCGACGGAGCAGCAGCGAAGGTTTGCTCTTCGAGTTTTGTTTAGGGTTAGGTTTACCTTTTCCTTTACTTCCTATTTCTTTTTTTGTTTTCCTCTTTCTCATTGGGCATACCGCATATGTTTAGCCCATGGGGCATGGACTTCATTTCTCAAAAATACATTTTTTTCTTTTACCACTCATTATTCAATAAATAATATTATATGTAAACTTTAAATTTTTTCTTATTTTTTAACTACACGTTTTTAAAATATTACTATTCAAAAATATAGTTTTTCCTAAAATACATTTTTGATGGAGTTTCGACCCTATTAAAATTAAAAATTGAGAAAATTTTATTTTGGAATAGTGATTTTTTTAAAAAAAATGTATGCTTAAAAAACAATCAAAATTTTTGAATTTACATGTAGCCCATGTTTGATAGCCATTATTTGGCCAAAATAATGTTTTGAATTGTAATTTTCAGAATAATGTGTGGTTAAAAATAAGAAAAAAATTTAGATTTACGTGCAGAATATTTTATTGTGTGAATATATGGTTACAAATGGGTATGTAGAAAAAAGAGTTTTCAAATAATGATTGTCAAATAGGGACATAATATTATTTTATTGAAAAATACATTATTTAAAAAATAAAAGAGAGAAGGAATAATGGAATTTGAGGAAATTACACCTAAGACTGGACAAAAACTAATCGACCCAACCCAAACTAACCAATTTTGGTTGGTTTTTTAGTTCAACTGACTTGGGTTTAGATTAGGAAATCAAATTTTAGGTCTAGTTGGGTCGGGTTTAGGGATGGCAACGGGGCGGGGCGGGGGCGGGGGGGTCCTCCCCGGCCCCGCCCCGCTAAGAAATTCCCCGTCCCCGTCCGTTTAAGTCGGGGTCGGGGTGGGGCGGGGGTAGGTCTATTCCTCGTTTATTCCCCGTTTAATTTTTTTTTTTTTTCAAGCTTTTGATAATTTATTTTTTTTATCCATCTTCATTCGTTTTAGACAAATAATTTTAGTTGCTATTTTCTATTATAACTAATAAAAAATTTCAT
>CAIGRT010159211.1:0-27270 GCA_903798405.1 Fraxinus platypoda
GGTTTGGGTTGGTTCGGTTTAAGAGTTAGAGTTGGTTGGTTTGGGTTGAAATTTTTCCAAACCGACTAATTTGGTTTTGGGTTCGGGTTGGGGTCGAAACCAACCCAAACCGAATCGCGCACATCCCTAATTTCTAGAAGATAAAGAAACCCACAAACTCAGGCGTCGAGCCGCCCACTATGTGCTCCAGGACAAAGTGCTGTATAAGAGAGGCTTCTCATCCCCAGTCCTGCAATGCACTGGAGGAGAAGAGGCTAACCATGTCCTACGAGATATTCATGAAGGAGTTTGTGACAACCACACCGAGGACTAACACTGGCTCATAAAGTATTAAGGTAAGGATACTATTGGCCAATTCTGAAGAAAGATCCACTACAGTTTGTAAGAAATTGTGAAAAATGTCAACATTTCTCCTCCATTCAAAGGCAGCCATCCCAGGAGCTGACTGTGGTATCTAACCCCCAGCCTTTTGCTAAATGGAGAGTCGACCTAATAGGCCTCATGCCAAAAGGGAAAGGAAGTGATAGCTATGCAATTGTCACCATTGACTACTTTACAAAGTAGGTCGAGGCAGAACATTGGAAAAATAACTGAGGTGAGCATGTCCAAGTTCATCTGAAAAACATCATTTGTCGATTTGGAATTCCCCACACACTCGTAACAGATAATGGGCAACAGTTCGACAAGAAGGTTAGAGACTTATGCGATGAACTGGGTATCAAGAAACATTTCTCCTTCCCTCACCACCCACAGGCAAATGGTCAGGTTGAGGCAGTTAACAAGATCATCAAGCACCTTTTGAAAAAGAAACTTTAGTGGACGAGCTCCCCCATGTACTGTAGGCAATTCACACCACCAGTCGAACTGCAACGAGAAAACCCCCCTTTTCTATGGCATATGGGGCTAAGGTTATGAGCCCGGTAGAAGTGGGTCTTCCTTCACCTTGTCGCCTGCACTTCCACGAAATATCCAATGATGAGATAAGATGGTGTGAACTTGATTTTCTTGAAGAAATGAGGGATAATTTGCAAATAGGCATCCTACCAGAGGAAAATGGCATGGTACTACAATGCCCAGGTCAAGAAGAAATCATTCAGAAGGGGTGATCTTGTGCTCAGGAGGGTCTTCCCTTCTTTAATAGAGCCTGGCGTGGGCACGATGGGTCCGAACTAGGAGGGTCCATACCGTATATCTGGTGACGTGAGACCAGGGACCTTCTTAATTGAAAGTTTGGATGGGAAGGTACAACCCCACCCCTGGAATGTGGAGCACTTACGAAGGTATTACCAATAAAGCCACAGTCATTGCTTGTGTATACTTTTGATTAATGCAAATGTCGTTTCCACAACTCTTGTTAATTATGACGAGCTCATAAATTATTATCATTCTCAAGATCGATTATGGTGAGCCCATATGTTAATTCAGTCCAATTAATGATGACAAGCTCATGCATTAGTTAGTATCGTTCAAGGTTAACTATGGCGAGGCCATAAGTTAATTTAATTCAGTTAATTATGATGAGCTCATAAATTATTATCATTGCTCAAGATCGATTATGGCGATCTCATATGTTAATTCAGTCCAATTAATGATGACAAGCTCTTGCGTTAGTTAGTATCGTTGAAGGTTAACTATGACAAGCCCATAAGTTAATTTAATTCGGTTAATTATGACAAGCTCATAAATTATTATCATTGCTCAAGATCGATCATGGCAAGCCCATATGTTAATCCAGTTCAATTAATGATGACAAACACATACATCAATTATTATCGTTCAAGGCTAACTATGGCGAGCCCATAATTTAATTTAATTCAGTTAGTTATAACGAGCTCATATATTATCATTGCTCAAGATTGATTATGATGAGCCCATATGTTAATTTGATTCAAATAGTTTTGACGAGCTCATATGTTAATTATTATTGTTCAAGGTTAACTATGGCGAGCCCATAAGTTAATTTAATTCAGTTAGTTATGACGAGCTCATATATTATCATTGCTCAAGATCGATTATGGCCAGCCCATATTTTAATTTAATTCAAATAGTTATGACGAGCTCACACCTTAATTAATATTGTTCAAGGCTAACTATGGCGAGCCCATAAGTTAATTTAATTCAGTTAGTTATGACGAGCTCATATATTATCATTGCTCAAGATTGATTATGACGAGCCCATATGTTAATTTAGCTCAAATAGTTATGACGAGCTCATACGTTAGTTATTTTTGTTCAAGGTTAACTATGGCGAGCCCATAAGTTAATTTAATTCAGTTAGTTATGACGAGCTCATATATTATCATTGCTCAAGATTGATTATGGGAAGCCCATATGTTAATTTAATTCAAATAGTTATGACGAGCTCACACATTAATTATTATTGTTCAATGTTAACTATGGCGAGCACATACGATAATTTAATTCAGTTAATTATAACGAGCTCATATATTATCATTATTCAAGATCAACTATGGAAGCCCATATGTTAATTCAATTAGTTACAAGTTTTAAGTGTAATCAGTTCATGCTCAATCAGTTACAAACACGAAGGAATTGAGAAAAAAAAATCTTTTTATACAATTAAATTCATTACAAAAAAAGAACTGCTACAAAGAAATTGCAAATAGAAAGCCTAGTCTAAACGGCAGTGTCATCCTACTGAGGTCCCTCATGGGCATCCACCTCCTCTACTGAGCCACCCATTTTATTAGTAGGGGTGGATGGCTCGTCTGCCAAAAATTCTTCTTTTAAAGAAGATAACTCAAGCTGGGGATGCTGCTCAGCAAGCCTTCCAAAGACCTCACTGTATGCGACATTCCTCCAATACAAACAGAGGCCATCATACTCAGCCGTTTCATGGAAATGGGCAATGTACTCATTCACCATTGCCTTTCATGCCCCACTCAATTGCTGCTCAAGTGGGTAGCATCAGCAGTCAGCTCGTCGACGCGAGCCTTCAGCTTTCCTGTCGCTTTATTGGCAGCTTCCAACGCTAATGAAGCGATCTTTTGTAGATTGTCAGAGTTTTGCACATGCTTCGTCAGAGCATTCACCTCGGCTTTGCAGAGATGGACTTCCTTCTTTAGTTCATTATTTTCCTTGGAAAGTGCATCCATCCTCAACTCCGTCTCAGCTTGCTTTACCTTGGAGGCTTTAATGGCTTCATTGGTTGAGGATACCTCAGTCTTTGCTTTATTCAGGGCCGCTTCCGCATCATTTTCTCTTTCAAAGAATTCCTTATTGAGGCCCTGCAGTCGCCTCATCTCCATTTAGGCATTTAAAAAAAAGCCTTGAGAGCGAGCCTGCAGGGCGAGCCCAACCTCCACCATGTCGACTGCATCACAGGTCTCGACGTACGAAGAGTATTTATCAGTCCAATACTTATGGTAAATCCTCGTAGCCCTGGACCTTAATAGGAAGCATCTCCATCACCATGGAGGCAATTTCATCAAATCTTCATCTGAAGAAGTTCTGGGCTTTTCCTTTAGAGGGGGCACTCCTCATCTCCTTTCCTCATTTCTTCCTCACTAAACCTTTCCTCTCCTCAGCCACCACATTCGCCTCCACTATTTTCATGGATGAAATGGGCTCGATTTGAATGGGTCGTTGAAGTGACTCCCTAATGGTTGTCTGGGGGAGGATCAGGCCCAGTGTTCTTTGACATAACCAACTTCCTCTTATGAAGCCTCTCCATAGAAATCTCTGCTTCTTTCTCTTTTTCTTTTTTCCCTTTTTTCTTCAAAGGAGACGGTGGGTTCATCTTCGAGAGGCGAGCCAGCTCGTCCCGTTGGTTCTTGTAGGATAAGGAGCTGAAGGGATTTTTATTCTTCGTCTCTCACAAACGCCTTATGTAGAACATATATGGTTTGACATATTCCTTCTTATCGTGTTGCCCTACAAACGAACAGGCAAACCATTAGTAAGGCTACGAAAACAAATAATTGTCAAAAGAGGCGAACCATTAGTAAAAGGTTGTGAGCTAATCTACCTTTTGTAGCCATCATTTGGTAAGTAACAAAGAGGTTTCGCTTCCCAAGTGTGTTCTTGAAATACCTCTTCTCTAAAGGCAGCTCGTAGATTGCTTTGATAATTGCCCACTCGAATGGCTTGAGCTTGAACCGATTAACTACAGCTGCACAAAGTACAAATCAGAAAAGAAATAAATAGAAACATAAGATAAATGATCAATTCAGCTAAGGCTAGACTCACTATACTTATGGTACTGGGTAGGCACGGTTATCTCCGAGACCGCATCTCCCTCTATTGTCTACCAACGACCCCTAACCCAGAACCAAGACGATTTTCAATTCTTGATGGAGGTCAAAAGTCTCCTAGACGAAGGGAAAATGTAAGCCCCAGGGTTCATGCAGTACCGCCCCTTGCAATCACTCCCCTCACTCGAGGCTCTAGGTTGAAAGAAGGTCTGAAAAACTTGGGGTGGCATATTCTCACCAAGAGTGGCCTCCTTCCAAAGAAGAAACACCCCTGCTAATTGGCTCCATGCATTTGGCACTAATTGGGTTGGGGCTAAGTTATAGTGCCTAAGGATATAACTAAAAGAGGAGTACAAAGGCAATTTTATTCTCCCACTCAATATCGCCTCGCTCACAGCTATGCACCCCTCCCTAGGGAAACATGCCATCTCTTCAAAGGTTGGAACAAACATCTCAATATCGTCTGGGATCATATACCTCTCTCCCTAAAGTTCTCCGGTTTACTCTCTTTTATATCAGTCGCCTACAAGGAGGCCCCCCACCTAACACTATAGTTTATGGGGCCCTCCTGCATCATCCATACACTGTAAGGGCCCCCAATGGCCTCCATAATCATCTCAGTAGGAATTATGAGAGGTACGCCCGCACAAATTAGTGTCATATTCACTCCAGAAGACCTCCTTGACCCCTCTTCTTCGAAGAGGAAGCCATTTCACGAGAACAAGATGAAAATCTGGAAATTCTTGGTACTTATGCAAGATTCAGGTACTTGGACATGGAGAAAATGGAGTTGGTTGCAAGAAAAAGACAAATGAGGTGTTGGAGGATTTCAGAGGATTTCGGAACTCGGGAGTTTTCAATTTTCAAAGTAAAGAGGAAAGAGAAGATGGGCTTGGACCTTTTTATATATACAAGAATGTCGAACCCCCATCATTAGATTTACGCCCACTGCAATCTTAGCCGTACACTTGTAGTTCCATCCAGCACGTTAAGTCAAAGGCCCAGATGTAACTGTGGCTTATACGCGCTTCAGATTCGAGTGATCTCCGTCAACTGTAACAAACCATCATCATTACGCATTAAATGCCCACGTAACGTGGGTCTCAAAAATCGCCAACCCACCCAGCTGTTTTGCGTAGGGAACAAGCATTTCTTTTAAATCATTAGAGCGCACTGCCCAATGCACTTTAACATCAAAAAACAGGCTCGCCCTTTACTACAAGTGCCTTGCCTCATTTGACAGCCTTGTCACAGGCTTCAACTTCAACAAACATGCTCGCCCTTTACTTTAAGGGCCTCGCCTAATTTAACAGCCTTATCACATGCTTCAACTTCAACAAATAGGCTCGCCCTTTACTACAAGGGCCTCGCCTCATTTGACAGTCTTATCACAGGCTTCAACTTCAACAAATAGGCTCGCCCTTTACTACAAGGGCCTCACCTCATTTGAAAGCCTTGTCACAGGCTTCAACTTCAACAAACAAGCTAGCCCTNAGGCTTCAACTTCAACAAACAAGCTAGCCCTTTACTACAAGGGCCTTACCTCATTTGACAGCCTTATCACATGCTTCAACTTCAACAAATAGGCTCGACCTTTACTACAATGGCCTTGCCTCATTTGACTCAGCCTTGTCGAAAGTTTCAACTCCATCAGAGATGCTCCTTTCTACCACTTCAACCTGTTGTTGATACGACAACATCTTTTCTACTTCAACTCAAAAGTCCATGCATTATATGAATAACCATACCGGACTTCAGGGATTGTTGTTATACCTTACAAACTAGGACCTACGCGTTTAGTTAACCTACGAGGTGAACAGTTCGACGGCCCTACGCCACACACGTTAACATGAGGTGACCTCCTTCAAGTGTGGACGACCCACTTTTTTCCGCAGAGTAAAATTGAACCCTATAACATGCAGACCCCGTGGGAAGAGCTGGTCCGAAGTGAGCCAGTGAGAAGATCTTAAGTAGATCTTGTAGTACGTAATTTACAAGACAAGTCACTACCATCGCCATTGCCGCCAACATATTTGGTCAAGTCCACGGCCGCATTTAAGGCTGTGATTGAATGATGTCTATTACAAGTGAGGTAAGTCATTTAGATGGGACCACGAGCATCGCCATCTAAGGGCCCTTATCCGTCATACCCAAGTATAAAAGCTCAAACTTAGTGCCATTCAAAAGTAATGCAAGTTTAGATTCTCAAACCTATATTCTTGCCATACATTTAACTCATTTATCCCCCAAAGCCAACCCCCTTTTTGTTCATTGGAGGCTCACGTTTTAAGCTCTCTCACACCCGTAATTATTTCTCGAATTGACTTGATCGTCGGAGTGCGCACGGCCAACTCCATTCTTTCGGAGAAGGCCACATGTTCCTAACAATTTGTTCAAGTGTGCAAGAATTCAGCTTGCGTGGACGTGAGAGGCCTTGGGGTCTGTTGGCCACCTCATTGATTCTTTTTTTGGGGTCAACAATATGTAATTTTAAAAGCATTGTCATTTAAAGTGTGACGTGTAGAGTTGATATATTAAGGTGTCAACATTTTCGTATTTAAAAAATTACAAAATATTTGGTTGTCTTCGTTGTGTTGTCTTTTTAACTATATCATATTTTCACTTAAATATTGATATTGTGTTACATAACACTATTGTCAGCAAAAGCAAGATTCAATTTCAACTTTAGAGTTGAGTTTTGTCGTGTTTTCTTCCTTTGGTTGCCCTTTTAAATATCTTGTATTTTTAATAAAATATTGACAATTTGGTACATGGAACTATTGTTAGCAAAAACAAGACGCCATTTCAAGTTTGGAGTTGAGTTATGTAGTATTGTCTCCACTTGGTTGTCTTTTTAACTTTCTCTTCTCCATGAAATGTTCAATACACGATGATATGTATATTTTATGCACTTATTTAGGTAGTTAGAAATGGAGATTTGGGAGTACTTTTGATAAATTATTGTTTAATCTCTGGTATATATTGTTTGTTAAGTAAAACTCGATAATTGAAAATGATTTTGGAATAAAGGAACGAGAACTAAAGAATTCCAAAGTTTGGGAACTAAATTATAAATATTCAAAGTTGATTCCGACTAAGAAAGGATGATTGGAGAATGCATGAATTCAACTAGATGGAATTGAAAGACGAAGGATTAAAACTACATGAAAAAAAAGCTCTCGAACCTTACCAAGAAAAAAAGTTGGGGATAAAGTTGATCCCAAAGATAGAAGCGTGTGATTGCACGCTCACAGCGTTGCGATCACAACGCTCATTGTGGTAAAAGCATATTTTGGGTGCATTTAACGATACGATCACAAGTGTTAACAGCCAGATTAGGTAGTTTCCTTTTTTGGTTAAAACTCTTTATGGAAACCATCTTTGACGTGATTCTTGACCTAATTTCAGCCGCTATATCTAGAGAACGTCAATATTGCAAGACATCTCTCATATCATAAAAATCATATACATCTTGCTATCAAAGGAGGCCAATCCCATATACTTTCATGCAAAGAATAAGGCCAACAACGGATGAAAGGCAAAAAAAACACCATGATATTGAAGATTCAAGGCTCGGAATAGAATGTCAAAAGCAAGGGATTGATTCTACATCTATTTCTTGTATTCATATATCCCCCGGTGATGAATTTCCATACTTCTTTGTGTAATATTATTAAAAACATGTTAGGGTAAACTCCATTGGGTTGGGATAAAGATGAAACCTATTATTTAGTTATGTTCAATTCAAAATCTATTTAGTTAGTAAATTTGTATTTTTGATTGATCTTGTATGCTTTATTTCATTACTTGAATGCTTGATTACCATTTAGGTAACTAGTTGCTTGTTCTGTTTTCAAGAGGTTCATGATATGTTTAGAACATTGCAATTCAACATAAGGATCAATAGATTTTAGGGATACATTTAACGCTCATGCAATCATAAAGATAATCGTATAATTGAATACTTTACTTTGCATATGAATTCCAGATAGGAATATTATTAGATTTTATTTAGAATGTATTTGACTTACATCGAAAAATATAGTTGAATAAAATTGGATTATCAATTGTCAAGGACACACAAATTACACTAGATAATATAGGTCAAAAAT
Source organism: Fraxinus platypoda (assembly GCA_903798405.1). Classification (NCBI taxonomy): domain Eukaryota; kingdom Viridiplantae; phylum Streptophyta; class Magnoliopsida; order Lamiales; family Oleaceae; genus Fraxinus; species Fraxinus platypoda. Next base: position 8,327 of record CAIGRT010159211.1, read on the forward strand.
TTAAAATGCGATAATAATAGGTGGATTCGAACTTCCAATACTTCATATTCACATGTATAGTTCATTAAATTCTTATATAATAATTAGGATAATTTAGAAACAAAAAAATCGAACTTTTTGTTTTATGATTATATTCGAATTTGATAACGAACTAACAAAATTCAATTTAAGATTTATTACTTGTGGGGCAATACTTTTACTCACACACTTATTACTTGTCAACAATCTCATATATTTGTAAGTCACCGAACACACGACACTATTATTAGCAAAAGAAAGACACAATTTCAAAGGTGATGATTTGTTTGTTGTGTATCGTAGAATGTTTTATTATTTATTTAAAAGAGGTAGTGAAGAGTTTTAGCATTTCTTAGCATGTTTGGCTAAGTTGGAAAAAGATTATTTATGGCATCGCGGATTGGAATAAAAATACAAATTTTGTGCAAAAAATCACTCCAACCCAATGCATTTCTCTACACCAATTTGGTGTTAATTTTAGATATTTCCATAATTTCATTTTGTCCTTCATTTTATACTACAACAAATTTTAATTCTTATTATATCCTTTTATTTCTTTTTATTATTTAATAATTTAACTTTATTTATATCTATTTTAATTTGATTATTAAATTTATTGACATTTATATTAAATATTTTTTTTTTAATTCTGATATTAAGTCCCCGTTTGGTTTGGATTAAAATTAAATTAAAATCTCAAGTCAAAGTCAATAATTAATTTTAGCCACATATTTTATGGGATCCACAACTTTTTAACCACACATTTCATCAACTTTTATAAAAATCTGATTTTAATCTCTACCAAACAAAGGCTAAATGTAATACTTTTTAAAAAAAATTATTAACAAATGTAGTACAATAGTTAACTAATATAATTTTTAATTATTAGATTTAGTAGTTAAATAATTTATAATTAAATAATTTTTTAAACTAAATTAATTGTTGAGAATTAAAAATAGGGAAATAAGGCAAATATTGTTCATTTGGTGAATGGGTTGAAGAAGATTTTTTAAGATGATTAGAAAGCTGGACCAATTTGATAATATGGATTAGAGATGACCTTATGACTGATTTGTAAACTTATAAACAATGACATACTCGAATAGATTTCGAAATACAAATTAACTTTTACTCTTTTAAACTTAGCAAAACCAGTGGTGAATTTAGAGGGGTCAGTGGATCTGCCCCTGCGTCAAACATGCTCATCTTATTTTAAAAATTAAAGAATATTTTGTGTTATAACATAGAAAAAAAAAAAAGCAGAAAAGTCAATAGAGTTTTACATATTTTGCTAAGAACCAAATTTTCATATTCATAAGGAAGCAATAGGGATACAATGATAATAAAAATCGGGACTGTAGTGGTATAATTGTCATTAACTAATAAACATATAATTTACAACACTCCCCCTTGAATGACATATTTCAAAATATTAGCCTCGTTAAAACTTTATCAAGAAAATTCAATGAGACAAAACTTGAATTAAGAAAAAAAGAGTACAGCTGCTCCACCAGATTTCACTATATGAAAATCTTGTATCAAATCATCCACATCTTTTAAGTCAATGTCTTCAATATTATAATTATAGTAAAGCATGTTTCATGTTGTCTTGTTATAGTCTTCAAGCAATATCATCTTTATAGATGATATTTATCATTCTTTGTTTATCTTTAGTCGCATGATGGTATGTTGAAAAATTGATTGTGTTGTTATTCTCTTCGGGAGTCGTACACAACTTGTATTATATAAAAGTATTATTTTGAGGGTAAATATTTTATAGGTTATGGACATCATTACATAAAAAATATATTTCATTAAAACTTTATTCAGAAAACTCTGTGAGAAAAACTCTAATGAAGGAAAAAGAATACATTATCCTTTTGAGTACGTTGCAAAAGTTTTCTCAATAAAAACCTTGCCAAAAAAACCCGTTGGAACAAAACATTGGTCAAGGGAGAAAATTACAATGCGTATTCACTTTCCCTCGTGATAATATCACTTGAATATGCCTCAAACATAAAATCCTTCGACGATGGTATTAAAACCATACAAGATAAGTTGTCTATAATCATATTTATTACATGCTTATCAAATTTCATACATTGTCAAACTAACAAGATACAGACTTGTGATTGCATCCACCACGGGATAATTTATCTATTTATACAAGTCTTTATGAAATTCATTATGCTAAGAGTCATACATTACATATTATGACTTTATTTTTTTTTATTTTTTTTCATTTCATATAAGTATACAGCTTAGGGTGTTCGGACTGTAAATCTCAAAAATTTAGGTTTCTCTGGTAAATTCAATTTGTTAAGATTGCATCTATTTATTTGGCCAATCATTTATTCTATCAATATGATTTGACGAATTTATTTCGATATCTTCGTCTTTTATAATATGAAGCAATACATCATGTACAAAAATGTTGTCGACAACTTTTTTCTTTTCGATTCTATTTCATTTTCATAATCATTTAGATGCATTTACTGAGTAAAGAGATCAACAATATCTCACAAGCCAACTTTAAATGCTCAAACTCGAATTGATGCCTTGGGAGGAAATATTCTTAACATTATATTTGATATATATATGAGACCATCTTCTTTATTTGTTCCATTTTCTTTTGGAAATTTTTGTCTCATAATCGACTATCTTCACACTTCGGATGTGTCATTGATATATCAAATATAATGTTAAGAATATTTCCTCCCAAGGCATCAATTCGAGTTTGAGCATTTAAAGTTGGCTTGTGAGATTTGTTGAACTCTTTACTCAGTAAATGCATCTAAATGAATTATTTTTCAAACTTCTGGTTCGAATTGTTTTTTGCAAGGATTTAGATAATATAAGGATACATTTGTATATTATTTTCAGCTTTTTAATTCATTTCCCTAATGCTGGGAGAATTGTTCGATCAAATTGATAACATCAAGCCACATTATAAATTATAACCCGTTAGAGTTCAATATATTTTATAAGAGTTCAAACTAAACTTGTATTTTTAGTATTCTTTAATATACATCTCAGTGCACCACGATTGAGCAATTATACATATATTATACTTTCAAAAATCATTAAATGAAAAATATTAGACTCTGACCATAAACTAATTATAACAGGGAAAACTTGATGTTGGCATGATACATAATAGCATTCTCTAAACATAAATGATAAGTATTTTATTCTTAATAGTAATAATTAAGAAATTGATTAGGGGCGTTTAACAAGCAATAGTTTTAAAACTTTTATCGATATCCTAACTAACAATTATTAAAATGTTAATATTTAAACTCACTAACATTAACAAGACACACCGTTTTGATTGCATAATCTAAAAATTACGCTCATAATTTAAAAGTTGAGCAGTAATTTCGCAAATTTCAAGTTGCAAATTTCAAGTTACGAATAATCTAATAAATTTATCATATCTATTAAATACAAATAATATGTAGATGGTGAACATGGAGATTGAAAATGATCATAAATCACCCTAATTAATTTTCAAAAATATAGAGAATTCAGTCCTTATTTAACTAGTGATGGTTATGATCAATTTTCAATAAAGAGAAAAAACATCATATAGAATTCATTGGATTGAAAAATCTTTTAATTTTTCCTTGAATGTCCATTAAATTCTCAATTTCATATTATTATTAATACAGTGATAGTCTAAGTTGTCATGTCAAACAATAATATATTCAATAATTGAATTTCTAGTTCAATATAGCATTTGTTTCAATTGTACCACATATCTTTTCTTTGCTCTTTGTAGGGCTTTAATCACCTTAGATACTGCTAGATATAGCGGTAGCTTTTCCCCCATTTACATGTTTAGCTAGTAGTGGTGGTTTCCCCAAGTGATTTTTCAGAGTTGGGAATTCCTGTTCGCATTCGTTGTTCCATTCAAACTTTTTTCCTCCTTTTAGCACTTGGAAGAAAGGAAAACGTTTGTCTGTCACTCTAGATACAAACCTATTCAGTATGGTGGCCCTTCCCGTTAGGCTTTGTACCTCTTTCAGCTTAGATGGGAATTGCATTTTTATGAGAGCTTGAATTTTGTCGGGATTCTCTTTGATACCTTGCTGATAAACCATATAATAGAGGAACTTTCCAGATTTTACTCAGAATGTGTGTTTTAGCGAATTGAGATTCATCCTGTATTTTTTTAATACATTGAATGCCACTTCCAAGTGTTTCAAGTGGTCTTTAGCTTGAAGACCTTTTACAAGCATATCGTCAATGTTTTCCATTGTTTTTCCTATTTGGTTTGCGAACATTTTTTTCACTAGCTTTTGCTACGTAGTCCTCGCATTTTTTAGCCCAAACGGCATTACTTTGTAGCCCTATAGTCCCTGATCTGTCATGAATATGCTATGTTCTCATCAGGCCCATCCATAGGGAATTGATTGTATCTCGAATATGCATCCATGAAGCTTAGCATCTTGTGTCCCACATTTCACTAACTGATCAATTCTGAGGAATGGGAAGCTGTCTTTAGGACAAGCTTTATTCAAGTTCGTAAAATCTCAATAAGTTTCCATTTTTTCGTTGCTCTTTGGTACTAGGACTGAATTGTAAACCCAAACTAGGTAACGAACTTCATAGATGAACATTTTGTAATAGCTTATTCACCGCACTTTTTAGTATCTCGTACTTATATCTTAGGCTTGACCTTAGGATCGAGTTTCATGGCGTGATAAGCAACTTTAGGAATGATCACTACCATGTCTATATGTTTCCAGGCGAATATATCTAAGCTCGTGGCTAGGAAGTTTCTTAGAAAGCATTTCAATTTCGCTTAACTCCATGTCGATTTTAGAGCTTTGGTCGTATCTTCTAAACTAAGGAAAAACTTTTTCTAGCTCTTTGACCGCTGTCGTTTCTGATGTACAATCAGTTATGCGAGGGTCAATAGAGTCATCAATTTCTATTTTATTCCCAGGATTATTCATTTAGACTATGGTAACGATATTCTTTGGAGATATCAGGCCTCATTTTCTGTTGATTTTATAGTTTTCTTAGCAAGATTCATTGAAGAGGTCATGAATTGCATATTACCTGCAAGCTTACCTTTTCTCACATGCTTACTTTCCAGGATTTTTTCTTTGTAGACAAAGTAGAGCATTCCCTCATTAGTGATTTTAGATCTTCGATCATTTTTTGGATAGTCTCCACTGTCAAATTTACTCGTGCATTCGTTTGAACACCGTTGATCTTTTGATTCTAATTCTTTGACTTTCCAACTACTGTTTGACTTTTTTTGTTTGTTTCTTTTCCTCATATCTCATATATTTCTCAGCTAGACGTGGAAATTTAAGGTCTACTTTGTTCAAGTTTTCCACAAATGGTGCCAATTTGTTGACGATAGAAATCAGATCAACAAATCCTCTTACCAATCCAAGACTTTCACCTCTCATCTAAACATGACCAAATGAAAAAAATAATTTTTGAAGTTTTGTTTATGAGTTTTTGTAAGTCGAACTTGAAATCTTTATGTTCTAATTCGTTAACACTACCCAAAGATCCCAAAGGTTAACTAATTAGCTCATCAACTTGTCAACTCTTCAATATGCACACGACCATCTATAATTTAGAAATCATGATAGAGAAAGTTAGGATATACTAGGGATGTTAATGTGTTGTCAAATCTTGGACTCGACTAGTCCCACCCCACGAGCTGTCTCATGCTCACTTTGGGATGAGTTGAGCATAAGCAAACTCATTTCAAAATTTTGGGGCTAGCGCGAGTGTCACATTTTTTATTTTTATATTAAAATTTCATTGAAATTTGATTATTTTTTTTTACCTTGGGAGTGAACCGCAGCTAGCACACTGGTGGGACAAGACGACGAGTGGCTCTTCGAGTTTGACATCCCCAAAATAGGCTAGGAACAAGATACACGATCAGAAAACTGATTATACATTTTTTTTGGGAAAATGTTTTTTCTCTATATCTATCCTAGTGCATCATACTTCATCGAAACTCATTGCAAGTTCAGAGCCTAAGAAAATTCAAGAAAATAAGTAATTTTGTTTCACTTAAATTTTAATACATGAGAACAAGTAATCTTGTTTAATTTATCTTTTAGTTCATGAAGGTGTGGACAAATATTTAATTATATACTCACCTCAGAATTCCAATTTTCAAATATGTGGGCCATAAAACAATACAATATTGTGTTGAATTATGGTAAATTGAAAAAAAAAAGTTATATTCATGTTTATTTCAATCTAAACATCGAATAACAAGCTTATTAACCTCAATTTTTGTACATCCAACGTTACCAACAGATCCCAAGGCCTCTCGCATCTACATAAGTAAGTTCCTGCACACTGAGACAAATCGTTAGCCATAATGACCTTCCTTGATGGTGGTGGAGTTGGTTGCACGCACTTCAACTTTCAAGTTCGTTGATATTATATGTGTTTTGAGTGTGGGAGGTGCTTTAGACACGAGTCTCATATGTAAAAAAGGGGGGGTTGACGTTGGTTATTCTTAGAGAGTTAAAAAAAGTGCAAAGTTACAGTTTAAAGAGTATAAACTTACATTACCTTTTAAATAACACATTATGTGAGCTTTTATAGTAGAAGATGATGAATATAAATGGTTGGATGAAGAGACACGTGGCCTCATTTGGACGGCTGAGGCCCCTTATCATAGGCATCAATCAATCATATGCATTTAATGTTAATACCATTTTGTTGCACTAAACCTGACACATTGGGTTCAGACTTGACCTGTTTGGCTTGGTGGGGGTGAATTATCACATCAATCCCTCATTGAAGATTGCATGGAAGATCTTCTATAGAGCTCCCTATTGTCTCATCTTGTCCATGAGGGTTCGGCCTTTTATATTGGCTCGATCGTTATATGAGTTTGGCCTCTTCATAGGGGTTTGGCCCTTACATGTGAGTTCGGCCAGAATGCTAGATAAGTAGGATAACATGGAGTACAGGCCTAGGTTCGCTTTATATAACGTGGATGAGCTTGGAGCCTAGCTGGAAGAGGCATAACAATAGTCACTCAAGTCAATGTATGAATATTTATATAATGTGTGGACTTTTAAGTTGAGGTATGTTGATTCCTTCAAGTTTCGCGCTTAGGTATAGACTATTTTATATGACGTATTTCTCAAACTGTCTCAACTTGTAGAGGAACGTAGCACAATAGTCCCTCAAGTCAAACTGGACTTTTGAGTTACGTGTGGAGTCTCTATGGCAGTATGCAAACCTAATTAAGGGCGATGCCTTGAGTTGAGGGAGAGTCTATTGAAGTGGTTTAAGCTAGTGATAAGGCTAAAATTTACTTAGGCGATACCCTTGAGTTAAAGGTGAGCCTGTTGAAGTGGTTGAAGCTCGTGAGAAGGCTAGAATTCACTTAGGTGGTGCCCTTGAGTTGAGAAAGAGACTATTGAAGTGGTTGAAGCTTGTAAGAAGACTGAGATTTACTTAGGTAATGCCTTTGAGTTGAGGGCGGGCCTATTGAGGTGATTGAATCCTATGATAAGGCTGAAATTTACTTAGGCAATGACTTTGAGTTGAGGATGAACCTGTTGAAGTGGTTGAAGCCTATGATCAGGCTAAAATTCACTTAAGTGATGCCCTTGAGTAGTGAGCGAGGCTATTGAAGTAGTTGAAGCCTGTAATAATACTGAAATTCACTTAGGCAATGCCCTTAAGTTGAGGGGGGGGCCTATAGACGAAGTTGAACCCTATGATAAGGCTAAGTAGATGCGAGGCATTGATAAGACCTTGATGGGACGCGTGTCATAATGATTTGAAACCTTTTACCTTTATCAATATATAGAATCGAGGCCGTTACGTGTTTTCCATACATGAATTGCGAGTGCATTAATGGGCAATGATGGCTTTTCTACAATAACCGTTATATGTGACGAGTCATACGCTTGCGTGTTGCGCACAAGCTAATTTTTACCCTTGATTTGAATTTTAATAGGCATGTTTTTCCCTTCTACAGTTCAGATAAGGACATGTGGACGTTTCAAATTGAAGTAATTGGATATGATGATCACGATTTATCTTGTTTACCTATAAAAGCATGCATTAGGCGTACTTTTTGTTTTTTCCACTTTGCAAAATCTAAAAATTTCTTGAGGCAAGAAATATTTTTCTGCATTTTCCAATCATCTCATCCATTTTCCGGTGAACATTCTGTTTGTTCATCTTTTGGTGAGCAACTCGATCCCAGAGTTTCAATAAACTTTTCTGACTTATTAGTAAGTTGGAGTTTGCTACCCAAACTCATCATGTACTTCGATTATTACTCTTTAGTCTCTTTGTATAGACTGTTAGATGGCCGCATCTTCTAGAAATCCATCCAAAGTGAGGTCTTCTGGAGAGCTGACATGGCAATGATTTGTGTCGAGGCTAGTGTACCACTAGTAATTCCTATTGAAAGGATTATGGAGCCAATTGAGGGTCCTGCCTACATGATGCAGGAGAGTCCAATAAATTATAGCATTAGGTGGGGGGCCTCTTTGGTGGCCGACTTGTGTTAAAGAGAGCGAATGGGTGTCTTTTAGGGAGCATTTTATGATCCCAGATACTATAAAAATGTTTGTTCTAACCCTTGACAAACGTGCCTGGTTTCCTAGGTAGGGGTGTGTCGCGATAACAAGGCGATTCTTTGTGTCGAAATGAAGTTTCCTTTGCACCCATTCTTTAGGTATACACTTAGGGAATACAACTTAGCCCCCACCCAGCTTTTTCCAAATGCATGGAACCAATTTGCGGGGGCCTTTCTTATCTAGAAGGAGGTCACTCTTGGCGAAGATATACCCCCACATGTCTTTCAAAGCCTTTTTCAACCTACTGCCTCTGGTGGGAAAAGGATTTCAAGTGATGGTACTGAATGAACCTTTGGGGTCTACATTCGCCCTTCGTAGGGGGCACTCCAACTTCTATTAAGAACTGGAAGTCATATTGGTTTTGGTTGAGAGGTCATGGCAGACGGTGGAAAGCAACGTAGTCCCAGAAACAACAATGTCGACCCAGTATATAGTGAGTTCTTGTCTTCAAGTGCTTTAGTTATTTGTCACTACATACTTGAATATTTTTGCTAACTCAATTTTTGTGTAGTGTAGTCAATTGGTTCGAACTTGAACCAGAAGAGTGAGCCATAGTTCGAGTCATATACGAGCTTCCTATTGAGAAGAGGTCATTTTTAAGTATGTTATTGCGAAGCGGTTCCTCTTCGTTACACATCTAATGATGGCCACCAAGGGTAAATATTTTCTTTGCATATATGAATTTTGATTCTGAATTCATTTCGATTGCTAACATTTCGAATTTTCATAGACCACCATGAAAAGAATGAATATGTCAAGCCTGACATGTTTTTTATGAGGTAACTGAGCAAGGCCAAGAAGAATAAGCCTCTGAATACCAACACCTCATCCTACAAACGTCAACAGGACAAACTGTCTTATTTGTTGAAGTTGAACCCTCCTCCTCTCCCATTAAAAGAATGGAAAGGAAAAAATTGAGCACCAGAGGAAGAGGCCCCAAAAGATGAGGGTAGCAATAACAAGAAACATCGAACCTCCACCTCTACTAGAAAGACAGACGACTATTGATAAGTCATAAGCCTGTTGCGGTATATCCCATTTCAATGGTCCAAAATAGCTGAGCTTGAGGATAAGGCAGAAGAAAAGGCTAGCCTCATCAAAAGGGGAAGGGTGAAAAAAGTTGCTAAAGGGGCACTTTTGAAGGAAAAACTCAGAACTTCCTTGGGAGTAGTCTGATTAGTTAGCCCTAGCCATTTTGGAGATGCTTCCCGCCAAAGTCCATGGGCTGCAAGGGTCCATCATATGTATTGGACTGAAAAATACTCTTCTTATGCCGAGACCTATGACTCAATTGATATGATGGAGGTGGGGATTGCCTTGCAGGCTAGTTCATAAGGCTTTTTCTGAAATGCTCAAATGGAGATGAAGAGGCTGTAGATGCTAAACAAAAAAGAATTCTTTCAAAAGGCGGGTGATGCAGAGGCAGAGGTAAAAAAGCTAAATCTGATGCATCCAAAGTTGATACAGTTATCGAAGCTGCTAAGGTAAAGTATGTTGAGGCGGAGTTCACATTGGGACTCCTTACTACTAAAAATGAAAATTTGAAAGAAGAGGTCCACCTTTGCAAAGCTAAAGTAAATGCTTTGACGAAGCGAGTGGAGAATTCTAATAATCTACAAAAGATAGATTTGGATGCTTTCTAGGCTGCAAACAAGGATAAAGCAGAGCTGAGGTCCAAATGCTGGGGTTGCTAGTCTAAGGCAAGAAGTAAAGTGGGTAAGGGAGGCAACAGAGATTGAATATTTGGAGCACTTCCACGAAACGACTGAAAATGGTGGCTCAGCTGCATCTCCAAGTGGACTTGGCTTCAATAAGGGATGGGTTTCTTCTAGAAAAACCAGCCACCTCAATAGAGGATGCCATAGAGAACTGTGTTGAAGAATTGGAAGACGACCAGCAATAGCCTCAGCAAGATAATGCCTCCTTTTTGAAATAGGGCTTTCTGTTTTCTTATCTATTTATGCTTTGTAATTTCTAAGGCTTTTGCCTCCTCCTCTATAATAGCTTATTTTGCTTAATGAATGAACTCTTTGTTTATCATCTTTGTATTGTTATATGTTTTTTTCAATTTGTACAAGTGTTGAGGCCTCGATAAATAATACAAATTGACATTGACACTTAATATTGAGTTGAGTTAATAATCGGAACTTATTAGTAACTTGGATCGACCCCTTTAACTTAAATCAATATGATTATTTGAAGTAGACCCAAACTGCCTCCACTGGAATAACAGGACTATGGAACATACACATTTTCTTATGGTAAATATCATTCTGAATTGGTTTCTTCGTCAAAAAAGTTTATTTAAGAAAATTCTTGAAATAATTTCTAAGTATAAAGAGTTCATCCATAGAGTGTAATCTGACATTTTAAACAATAATACGAAGTTTGATGCCCCATATGGGTTCGGTGTTAGTGTTTCATCTATGAGAAATCGACACAAACAAAATCATGCGAGTTTTCACTTGTTAAAAACCTTTCACATGAGTATTTTTATTTCTTTTCAAAGGGGGGACTCTTTTATGTAAATACTTTCTTCATGGTGTTTGGTACATCCACGAAAAGGGTTCACCTCGTAGATTTCAAGGTCCATGTATGGGTGCATCTTATCTCTTCTTTCGAGACTAGTTATTTCTTTGCAAGGGAGGTGACTCTTCTGTACAAAGACTTCCTCCATGTTGTTTGAACCATCCATGGAAGGAGTTCGATGATAGCATACCCATTAGGTTCTAAATTCCTTTACGTTAAGAGAATAAGTACATAAGTTGGGAGAAAACATCCAGCTAAATTGATGAGCCTTGCTTTCTGGTAATACATTCTCAAATGCTCGATATTCCATGGATGAGGTTATGCACTTCCATCCAGGTCTTCAATTATGTATGTGCCGAGTCATAGCTTTTCAGACTTCAATAGGGACTTTCCCAATTAGGGCTTAGTGTTCCTACACCCGGTTCTTTTGAAGATAGGAAAACCTTTCTCAACACGATATCATCTTTGCGAAATGAAATTTTATTTACTTTTACATTGTAGTACTAGGCCATTTTCCTTTAATACAAGGCAAGCTTTATCTGGGAATCAACTCTCTTTTCTTCAAGGAAGTCAAATTCGCACCTCTTCAATTCATCATGATACGTAATTAAAGTGCAGACGTCAAGATGAAGGCAACCCTACCTCTACTAGGCTCATAGCTTCTGTCCCATATGCCATTGAAAAGGGAGTTTCACCAGTAAAGGTTCAACTTGTGTGAATTGCTCATAATACTTGGGAGAGTTCATCAACCCAAGCTCTCTTAAATGTGTCAAGTTTCCTTTTCAAGGTACACATGATGGTTGTGTTGACAGCTTCTACCTGGCCATTTTATTGAGGATGATGGGGCATAGAGAAATGTTTCTTAATCCATAACTCTTCGCAGAAGTCCCTAACCTTTTTATTGTCAAGTTGTCTGCCATTGTATGATACTATCGAGTAAGGAATTTCAAACCTACAAATGATACTCTTCCAAATGAAGTTAGAGGTGTTGGCCTTAGTGATATGATATCAATACCCCACTTAGCGAATGGCCAAGGACTTGAAACAACTGTAAGCTTATGGGATGGTTGCCTCTGAATAGTGGCGAAGTGCTGACACTTATCATATTTTTACATGAACTGAAGTGCATCCTTCTTGATAGTACACCAGCAGTCACTGTATAAGCACCTTATGTGCCTATACTGGTCGTCCAGTATGGTTTCCACACATCCTTTCATGAATTTCTCGAAGGACATAATTAGCTTCTTCTCCTCTAGCGCACCGACGAAGAGGTAAAAAGAATCCTTTCTTGTAAAGCTCATCATCCCCAAGTACAAAATGTGCGACTCTTCTTCTAAGTTTGTGGGGCCTCTTTCTTATCTTCAAGAAGAACATTACCCTTAAAGAACACTATTATAGGCTGTATTCAAGGAGGAGTTCCTTCAATCCACATTATTTCTTCCCCTTTGAGATAGAAATCCTATCGAGGTGCTCAATTGGGACTACTTTGAATAGTTCGGAGTCTTTACTGTTGGCTAATTTTGATAGAGCATCAACGTGAAAATTTTCAGCATAGTGGATTTGTGCTAACTCAAACTTTTCAAAAGACGAAAGGAAATCCATAGCTTGTTTGAGGTAGGCTACCATGCCTTTGTCTGTAGCAATGAAGTTTCCGTTAACGTGGCTCACCACCAATTGTGAATCACTACTAACAAGTAGCCTTCTCACTTGCATCTCTTTAGCTACTCTGAGGCTAGCTAATAATGCCTTATACTCCGTGCATTATTGGATGCTTTGAATCTGAATCTCATTGTATAGTTAAGTTTGTACCTTTCAAGATTGAATAAGATTAGATGAGCCATCCACAAAAGGCTCCAAGTGGGGAGCTTTACAGGTTCCATCGCCACCTCTTGTTTAAGGACATTGGCAAATTCTGCTACATAGTCTGCAAGGGCTTGCCTTTTGATAGTCACCCTTGATTTGTAGATGACATCAAATTCATTTAATTCCACTGCCCACTTCATCAATCTCCCTGAAGCGTCTAGTTTCATCCACCTCATCAATCTTTCTGAAGCGTCTAGTTTCAGAGCACTTGCATGATTGGGAAATTTGTCAGTACATGTATACTATGGGCTTGGAAGTATTGCCTAAGTATTCTTGAAACGGTGACAAGGAAAAAGGCAGGTTTTTCCATATCTAGATAGTGAGTTTTTCCAAATAACAAGGCATTGCTCACATAACAGACACGCAACTGAAGATCTCCTTCACTTATAAGTACTGAACTTATGGCCTCTGAAGAGACGGCCAAATAATGTAAAAGCGGTTCTCTAGTTGATATTATATGTGTTTTGACTATGGAAGATGCTTTAGACTCGCGCCTCATATGTAAAAAGGGGGGTCGGCTTTGGGTATTCTTAGAGAGTTAAAAAAAAGTGCAAAGTTATAGCTTAAAGAGTCTAAACTTGCATTTTCTTTTGAATGTCACATTGTGTGAGCTTTTATAGTCGAAGATGATGAATACGAATTGTTGGATAATGAGACACGTGGCCTAATTCGGATGCCTAAGGCCTCTTATAATAGGTATTAATCAATCATATGCATTTAATGCTAATACCATTTCGCTACCTTAAACTTGACACATTGGGCTTGGACTTGACCTGTTGGCTTGGAGAGGTGGTGGTTGTAGTGAATTGTCACATCTATCACTCATTGAAGATTGCATGGAAGATCTTCTATAGATCCCCCTACTGCCTCATCTCGTTCATGAGGGTTCGACAGTTATACGAGTTCAACCTCTTTGTCAGGGTTTGGCCAGAATGCCACATAAGCAGGATAACATGGAGTGCGAGCCCAGGTTCGTTGGAGTGCTCGCACAGGTTTACTCCATATGCGGCTGCCACGTGGATGAGCTTGAAGCCTCATTGGAAAAGATGTAACAAAGATAATCATTTGTTAAGAGAAGTAACAAGACTTACGTTTCATAAAGGAGTAAACAATAATAAAGTGAAGTTTCATATAAAAAAGTACGTGACTTCACGAGGAAGGTGAAAGCAATACTAATGTAAAACTAGTATAATATTTAATTTTCCCCTTATGATTTGAAATTTTGAAAAATTATATTATGACATTTTATTTAATGAAGTTTTATTATTCAGTTAAAAATAATAATAATTAAAAAAATAATATATATAAATATTCTAAAAAAAAATAGAACTTCTCGATTTTTTTAAATTTTTTTTAAAAAATTTAAAAATTTTATTTGTTGTAATCTTATATTCTTATTCTTTAAAATTTTATCTAAATAATTATTTAAACTATTTTTTCCATGTTTTGAATATTTTCAAAACTTTCACTGAAAACACTAAAAACATAAAAAAATGCCTTTTGAATTTTATGTTCTAAATTTATTCTTCTTTTCGAAAATATTAGACCAAACAAGTTTTCATTAGTTTGCAAAATTGAAAACAGATTTATAACAACAAATCAAGGCACCTTAGGCGTTTGGGGTCATCAAGATACTTTAATTTACAATGTATTAATCTTTAAATAGTGAGGTTATCCTACAGAATATAAATTTATGAAATATACCTACTTCATGTCATGTTATTGAGAAAATGAAAAATTTCTTCAGTGGATTGGTAAGTCATGTAGTCGATTATTATCTTATTAATTTAATTCCCGCAATAAAATGAGCTCAAACTAATTTAACGTTTTAATATTTACTTTTTTTTTTATTTATTTATTTACGGTGTAAGACTTGTTCAATTGACAAGATGTTCTGACCAATAAAAAGTTTAAATACTTCAAACAATGCGGAAAGCTATTTGTGCAATCTTTGTTGACAATTTATATGTTGTCAAGATTCGTGCTATTGATTTAAAAAATCGTTTTTAAAATGGATGGTGTAAATTATTACTAACTCATGATTGTCGACAAAATTCTCAACCATGATTGTACATATACCTGTTTTCCATACATTACATAGCCCTATTAGCTAAGGATTAAAATCAAACTTTTAATAGATTTAAAAGTTAATGAAATATGTGGTTAAAAAATTGTGACTTTCATTATATTTTTATTAAAATTTATTGTTGACTTTAACTTAAATTTAAATATATATTTTAATCCCTACCAAATATGGCCATTTTTGCAAAAAATGTATTGTGCAATAGTTTTATGAAGAATGTGGGGTTAAAAAAAAATTGAGTTTGCGTATAATATTATTTTATTGAAGAATGCGTAATTGTAATGGGATCAATTCACTGTTTAAAAATACATTTTGATGAAAAAATTGGGCTTAAACAAGGACATAATATAGAAACTAAACTTGAAAAGAGTATTAAAACTACCCTCTCTTGATAAGAAATATGTATGAGAGTATTTTCAAGAGATCTTCTAAATACAAAATACTCTATTTTAAAGAGTTAATATTTAAAAATAAGTTTTTTAGAGACTCTTTATTTTAACTTTTTAAAATAAAGATTGAGTTTACTCTTTATATTTAGAGATTCAAACTCATTCTCTATTTTTAATGTACAATGATTGTATTTAATAAATTAAAATTTTAAATACTATACTTCTTAAACTATATAAACTACATTTAAATTGATTGGTCATTGAAATATAAAAAATTATGTTAAATAAAATATGATGAGAAATCAATAAATGTTTCTTGAGAAAAACAAAAAGAAAAGTCAAAATAGAGAACATTGTTGGAGTGCATAAAAATTTTAATTCACTAAATTTAAATATGCTCTTCATAATGCATAAATTTTCTTTATGAATAAAGAGTCTCTTGAAAATGTTATAAGAGAGTTATATTAAACTAGGGGTGAGTTGTTCATCTGTATCTATTTTAACGAGTCATCTATTGAATTGTTACAATTAATTTTCAATCTTAAAAAAAAAAAAAAAAATTAGATTAATGGGATAATGGAGTTGAAATAAAACTTGATATTTTAACTAAGCCCTTGTTTGACAACCATTAAAATGGGAAAATAAGTTTTTGAATAGTCATTTTTTGAAGAATTTGGAGTCTAAAAATAGGAAAAAGTTTTGAGTTTACATATAGATCATTTTGTTGTGTGAATGTGTGGTTAAAAAATGAATTTGAGAAGAAAAGAATTGTTTTAATGGTTGTCAAACAGGGGCTAAGTGATTGCTTAAACTAGTTTCTTGGCACGATTCTGAGAGGCTCGATTATATCGCTCTTCAAGTAAGCGATCCTTGCTAACAAACTTATGCCGGCCTCTTTAAATTTCTTTTAAAAAAGATGAACCAAAAAACAAATGCCACTAAAAATATTTTCGAGTGACATGCCAACTTGGCAGAGTGAACTCCTTGAAAGACAGTTTGGCTCGTTCTCTTTTACAAGTCCATGCCGCACCACTGTAATGTAAAAAATAAAACAATGAGGAAGCTTTGAGAAGAAAATTAGACTGCTGAGAGCCTGAGATTGTGACACCCTCGCGGATTCTACATATGGCTATAACACACATTGGTGTGCGTCATTATTGGCCTTGTCGATACTGAGAGAAGTTAATGTAAAGAGGACAAAATTTGTACTGTCCACTGTTTGTAATTCCAATTATTTGTTTATACTCTATGGGCTTTCTTTTTCAATAATTTCTATTCCATCATTGCTGTCTTTATAATAAGACGATCAATGATGTGAAGTAACCATTGATCTTTTGAGTTTTGGCACATCCACTGTGTGTAATTCCACTGGTTAGAGTGTGTGCATTGAAAAACAGTTGTTTTTGTTTATCATCCTTGAAGAAGGTTTATTATGTTTATGTAGCCTTTTCAACAAGTTAAGGCATCTCCAATGCATGCACCAAATTTTGAGTCAAATTTTACATCATTCCGAAAATAATCTCCAGTCCAATATGTCAAAAATTACACCAAATGAACAGTGTTTTATCGTTTTCTTCATTTTTGTAATTCTTAACGTTTCATCTATCTCAAAATTACTAACATCTAATATTTATGTTTAGTTAACGAAAATATTAAATTCATTAATAAATTTCAAAAAATGTATTATAATTAATACAAATACCATAAAATATTAAATCATAATATTAAAAAACAGTGTAATATATTTCGAATTTCGATATCATGATATTACGAAATAGAATTATTGTTGTCATTTAATTCTCAAAATTAGTATATTCATCCCACAATGATCAATTAATTCTCAAAAACAGCATCTTTATCCTTGATTTGTCTATAACAAGCAACAAATTCTTAAAAACAGATGATTTTTGTCTTCAACCATCTTTTGGAGTTGGGGCTTCCATCCAATATCGAACTGGTACATAAAGATCACGTTTTTGAGTACTTGTATTTTAATTTATTCCTTAATTATTATTGATTACATGATTAAAATTTATTACAAATGCACGTGGTAGTAATAATAATTAAATTAAATTAAGAATTGAAATTTGTTGTATAACAAAAAAGGGATACAAAGGGAAAAAAAATTGTTCAATTAAGAAAAGAAAAGCATAATTGAACTTTTTTCTTTGCACCAAAATATGTTGGGTTGGACAGTTTTTGAACCAAGTTTTTGGTGCAAAATGATGAAATATGGTGTGGTGTGGTGTGGTGTGAGGTTGAAGATGCCCTTAACCGCACTCACATTTAATGAGAGTCAGGCCTCGCACAATATTACATGTAATGAGCCTCATCCGTACCAAGCGAGACCACAAAAGTTAAATCTTTCATCTAAAATGGTCCAAGAATCTCCCTTTCCAAACCTGTTGGGCAACAGCCAAAATTTTTAATTTTTCCATAATTTTTAGTAATTCAACTATTTGTTCAGTCTATGAGCTTTCTTTTTCCATAATTTCCATTCCACCACTACTGTCTTTATCATAATATGATGCGTATCTTTCGGTACATTCACTGTGTGCAATTCCACGATTCAGTGTGTGAAGAGGAAAGGGACTTCATTTCGACAACTCTCGTGAACAATTATTTTCTATAGAAAACGACGTAGAAAAAATATCATTCGTCAAAACGTGTGTCGCAAAATAAGTTGATATTAGACGAAAAACTTTTTGAAATTAGCGAACAAGACTCGTGTTTAGTGCTTGTCGAGTCATGCATGACATGTAAAGATTTCTCACGTAATATTATTTAGCCTCTATTTGATGGAGATTAAAATCAGTTTTAACAAAAAGTGATGAAATGTGTAGTTAAAAGTTGTAAATTTCATAAAATATATGATTAAAATTAGTTGTTGACTATGATTGAGATTAAAATCTACCAAATAGGGGCTTAGTATTACCACTAGCATTCGAACTTTGCCCCATATGTCCCACGACCCTCTGTTTGCGGATCCTAGAAGGACCCGAAAATTTATTTGCAAGTATGAACCTATGGAAATATTTTTCATCAAAATCCAAATTTGAAGTTTGAAATGTTGAATGTTCTAGTGCTTGGAGGCATTATCCCAGGAGCTGTCTAATCTTGAGGTCAAAGTTAGACTATAAAAATGATCCATTCTTCAAATCAATTATTCTTAGAAGATAAAAAATTGGACCCAAGTAAGGCTAAAAGATTGCTGTCGTGATGTTACAAGGTCGTTGTTAGTTATCGACTACATCATATTAGTTAAGAAAAGTAAAGACTATCACTAATTATATATTAATTTAGATATCATTACAAACATTCACATGCTAATAGCCGTTGATGTCAATCCTCGATAACCTACCATCAACGGTGTATCGACACGAACACGTGTATCTGATACGATATGTGTCGGATACGCCGACACGTGATTTTTAAAAAAATTACAGACACGACACGTCATCGACA
>CAIGRT010159221.1:0-22540 GCA_903798405.1 Fraxinus platypoda
CTATTCCCCGCCTCGCCAGATGATTGTCTCTGACCTCGCGAGATGTTTATTCCCCACTTCTCACTATCGTCGAGCCAAGTTGTAAGACCTCGTCTATCAAAGTCCCCTTATAAGACTCTGATAGTTTGAGAGCTATTCATAAGATGTCTATTCCCAGTCTCGCTTGATGATTATTCCTGGCATGGTGAGATGTTTATTCCTTACCTCTCACTATCGTCGAGCCAAGTTGTAAGACCTCATCTACAGAGGTCACTTATAAGACTCCAATAGTTCGAGAGCTATTCGTGGGATGTCTATTCCCTGCCTCGCCAGATGATTATTTCTGACCTCACGAGTTGTTTATTCCTCGCCTCTCACTATCGTCGAGCCAAGTTGTAAGACCTCGTCTATCAGAGGTCGCTTATAAGACTCCGATAGTTCGAGTGCTATTTACGGGGATGTCTATTCCTCGCCTCGCCAGATGATTATTTCTAGCCTCGCTAGATGTTTATTACTCACCTCTCACTATCGTAGAGCCAAGTTGTAAGACCTCTTCTATCAGAGGTGGCTTAGAAATCTCTAATAGTTTGAGAGCTATTCGCAGGATGTCTATTCCCCACCTCGCTTCATGATTATTCTTAGCCTCGCGAGATATTTATTTCTTGTCTCTCACTATCCTCGAGCTAAGTTGTAAGGCCTCGTCTACAGGGGCCGCTTATAAGACTCCGATAGTTCAAGAGCTATTAGCGGGATGTCTATTCCCCGCGTCGCCAGATGATTATTTCTGACCTCGCTAGATGTTTATTCCTCATCTCTCACTATCGTCGAGCCATGTTGTAAGACCTCGTCTATAGAGGCTGCTTATAAGGCTCTGATAGTTCGAGAGCTATTCAAGGGATGTATATTCCCCGCCTCGCTTGATGATTATTGATGGCCTAATGAGATGTTTATTCCTGACCTCTCGTTATCGTCGAGTCAAGTTGTAAGACCTCATCTACAAAGGCCGCTTATAAGACTCCGATAGTTTGAAAGCTATTCGCGGGATGTCTATTCCCCGCCTCGCTTGATGATTATTTTTTGCCTCGCGAGATGTTTATTCCTCGCCTCTCACTACTGTCGAGCCAAGTTGTAAGACCTCGTCTATAGAGGCTGCTTGTATGACTCCGATAGTTTGAGAGCTATTCGTCGTATGTCTATTCCCCGCCTCGCCAGATGATTATTTTTGGCCTCAGAGGTGTTTATGCCTCGACTTTCACTATCGTTGAACCAAGTTAGAAGACCTCTTCTATTCAAGGCTAGCATATAAGACATCAAAAGTTCAAGATGAGTCACTAGCTCGATAGTCTTTCCTCGCCCTACGAGATACCTCACCTTATGAGATGCTGCATTGCAACTGCATTTCTCTTCAAAGAGCTCATCATGCCTCATCATCAATTGTATTGTCAAATATATTGCAGCTGCCTATTTTTCAGAGCTTTGTTTCTGCTTCAGCTATGTTACATCTATTAATATTCAGAGAGTTTATATTATTTATCACTTCGTGAGGAGAGGGGTGGGCCCACCTTAATACCTACAAAGATGAAGCCTTCCATGGCTGGATCAAACACCATAGAGAAACCCTTGACATGGATTCACCACTCCCATGTAAGGATGTCAGCTTATTATAGCTAAATATGTCCAGAGCATTGCCTCTGCTACTTACACCTTCAGAACATAGCCTCAACTACTTACACATTCAAAACATCGTCTCTACTACTTACAGATTCAGAGCATCGCCTCTACTACTTATAGATTCAGAGCATCGCCTCTACTACTTATAGATTCAGAGCATCGCCTTTGCTACTAACATATTCAGAGCATCGCTTTTGCTACTAACATATTCAGAGCATCGCTTTTGCTACTTACACATTCAGAGCATCGCCTCTACTACTTACACATTCAGAGCATCGCCTCTGCTACTTACACATTTAGAGCATCACCTCTGCTACTCACATTTACAGCATTGCCTCTGCATTGGCTTATCACAGCTACTTATATATTTAGTATCGTCTCTACATCAACTTCATCGCAGTAGTTTATATTCTAAGTCTGACCAGCATATTAATATTCGACTCAAACTTGACACTAGTATCTTTGTATCATTACATTATTACTGCTAGCATATGCATTATATTGTTGCTCCAAATATGCATGCCACATCATTGGTAGCATATCTCACGTTTAGGGTTTAGGGTTTAGGGTCACGTTATCTACATTATTAACATGTTGCTTCACTATAGCACTACTATTGCATTAAGTTGTGCAAACATATGACCTGTTATGATACATGATAGGCTTTCTGCATATTATATCTTGGAGAAATGTGATATATCATTATTCACTTTATCATCATGAGTAATTTGAGGGGCAAATGGATCCCGATTTATTTTATATATGTGCGGCAGAGATATTATATTGTATTATAGGTTGGTTTAGTCCATATTACAGAGGAGATGCTGCCGAAATTTCGACAAATTATAAGCAGCATCTATCTTTAGAGGCAATCTGTAAGTCATCGCTTATTCAGGCTCGCACATATTTTTTTAGGAAGTTCGCAAGTCCTCACTTATTGGAACATTTTATATTCTCGAGGCAATTCGTAAGTTCTCGCCTATTTGGGATCGATACATATATTTGAGGCAATCTATAAGCATTTACTTATTCAGGCTCGCACGGATATTTTTGAGGTAATTCGTAAGTCTTCACCATTTGGGATAGATTCATATTTTCAAGGCAATCTATAAGTCATCACTTATTCAGGCTCGTACATATATTTTCTGAGGTAGTTCGTAAGTCCTCACTTATTGAAGCGGTTTATATTCTCGAGGCAATTCATAAGTCCTCGCCTATTTGGAATCGATGCATATTTTTTAGGCAATCTGTAAGCCCTTGTTTATTCAGGCTCGCACGGATACTTTCAAGGTAATTCGTAAGTCCTCATATATTTGGGATCAATGTATATTTTTTAGGCAATCTGTAAGACCTCGTCTACTTGACAGTTTATATTTCAAAGTCCGACTCAGACATGGAGGACTATTCTTACACATATAAATTACATGGCATCAACTATTCATTGGGTTGGCTTATTTATTAAACAATTTGCATCTTGGGCTCGACCCATTACCCACGTAGCCCATTTACGTTTTCCTATATATATGTGAGTTTCATTTACAATAAGGTATGATTTCTAACCCTATCCAAATTTCATCTCCCTCTCTTTTTCTCTCATCCGATCGTTGACGTGACCGTCAGAGTGCAAATGTTCACTAGACCTTTTTCTCAATAGTGACCTTTGCCTCCTAATGGGGTGTTCTAGTGTGTAGTTGATGTCTACGTAGATGGGAGGTGGAAGGGATTTTGTTGGTGCATTTTTGTGGTCAACAAAACTATTGTGAGTTTGTGACCTTATATAAATATTGAGAGAATCTAGATTCTCTTTTTCTAGAAGAAAAAAAACTTCTGAAATTTTAGAAAAATTTACATTGGATGTCCAAAATTGATTTGCTTTGTACAAATGAGTCTTGGAGAGGAGGATGAGATGGTCAATGAAGGGATCCAAACCACTAGAAGGATGGAGTGGCTAAACTAAAGGGGTTGTCTCATAGGGGAAGGGCATAACAACAGAAGAAGGAGGAAACCCTGCCTAGGCAAACCCCCTCACCTCAAATAATGTGCTAATAATTGACGAAAGTTCTGACATGTCATTCAGAGTTGTTGACATCTCGTTAAGCCTCAACATATTTTTGATTAAGGGCTTCCATTGGGCGAACCTCAGTAACAATCTGGTGACTCCATCTGAGGCTATGTATACATCGTGACCCTGATTATTCTAGGAGAACAAAGTGGACCCATTAAGGGAGTTGTAAGCACCTCAAATAGCTATTTAAATAATCGCAATTGCTGTGACAATCTATGCATTTAATGAAAAAATGACAAAAGATCAAAGATACCTCTTGCCACAAGATTAAAGACAACATACTATGTCAAGATCTCTATCTCCAAATTTTATGTAGTAAAGAGAAAAAAAAAACTATAGACAAAGTGTGCCATGCAATAAACACTACATGCCTTCCACAATAAAGAGAAAAAAGGTATAGACAAAGCAAGTTCAAGTCTCGAAGCTTAAATCCGAGTCTCAAAGTCAAATACAAGACCAAGTGTCAAACAAGTCAAGTTCACAACAAATCAAGTTTTCAATTGCATGAAAGGTTCATAACCTTTACACATCATCACATATATGTTTCCAACTTTTTTCATTATATTTTTATTCTCAAATTAACATAAATTGTTTATGATTATGGTTTCTCTTCAAACTTTTCTTTAAGAGAGTGTAAAAAGACTCATTTGTCCAATGTATTTTTAAATAAGTAAAACAAATAATAATGCAAAAATGCGGTTAAATATTTGATCCTTATTTTAAAACACATTAACAATATTTTTGGATGAAAACCATGATTAAGGACAATATTTTCTAATCAATGAAATATTAAAATAAGAATGTAATAAAGAAAGTTAAGAATATAAGTGTGAAAATGAATAAAGTTTAATGATCTTTATTGTAATTAAAATGTATTGTATTTATAAAAAAAAAACGCGGTACGAATATAACTACCCAAAAGTAAATCAAAAGTGTCATTACTATATAGTGAAAATAATTAATTATAATACTAAATACTAATTACGTGACACAACACAACACGTTTTTTTGATTTCACTATATTATGGTTTTTGTTGACACCTAAAAACGAGCCAACAGAAGCCTAGGCCCTACTCGCACCCACATATGCAGAAATTGGACCACATGAAAGGGTAGTTGCTCCTTGGGACACAAGCCAACAAAGTGTTCGAGCTCCGAGGTTGAATCAAAACGATAAAAAGATAAAATATTTGTAGAGAAACCTTCAACACTTAAGCAAGTAATATTGTATATGTTAAAACTAGAGAGAAATAGTTGAAGCTTTAAGTATTTGGAATTGCATTAGGTTTAAAATGATACAAGGCAGGGTGTTTATAGCGTTACAATTAAAGCCATGATCGTTGGATGAAGCGCATATGGCTTCATCCGACCCACTAGGATGTCCCGTCGCTGACGTCCCATCATCCACTTGTTCTAGATTGCACTTGAGTATCTGGGAAAAGGGAGTCGCCTTATACTCTGTGTCAGCACTTTTGGTCAATAGGTTGACAGTATTTGACTTGTTTGGCCTGCATATTTTTACATCAATCACTTTTATCGAATCTTCACATAAAGGATCTTCTTGGAACCGTCTCTGATCTGAAGCCTTTAGAAGTTGGAGAGCTTCGGTAAAAGGACTTTCTATGAAGGTTTCGTCTGTTGTATGTGGGCTTCGGTCATTGTGCTTCTTCTTATTGATCAACTTCAGATTGTTATATTGCGCTTCATTCATGGTCCTCGATTACATTTGATCTTGATGACGTGAACTGCTCATGACTCAGTTTCTGATAGGGTTCTATGAAGGATGTCATGTGGGCAATAACTTGAGCCTCATTGGTGAGGCGTAACTGTAGTATCCTAAGTCCATGTATGGATTATTCATATAATATGTGGACTTCATTTGTAAGAAGTTTTTATTGGTACGAACATTTTCTTGCAATGGTTATTTTTTCGATACAACACAATAGTCCTCCAAGTCCAAGTATAGATATCTATATCATAGTTGGAGTTTAAAGTTATTTTGACCTAATTCTTGTGTGGGATTCTGTTGATAATCGAGGCTCCATGATTCTAAAGCTCTTTGTTTATTAATTACTAAAATTTTATTTGATAGCAAAAGCTCTAAAGCGTATAGCTTAACTAATTTGTTGAGGTCTTACTGATGCGCTAGATTTTCGAAGCATGTACTTGTGAATTTTGATGTTCACTGGTGCGCTGAGGTGATGAAGCGCCAATACTTGAGAATTCTGAAATTAGCTAGTTGGGGCGTTGAAATTCTGAAGCACCTTTTAGCCGAAGTGGAGTAGTCTTGAAGTGCATTATTTCATAAGCGAAGAAGTTCTAAAGCAACCTGCGAGATATTTATCTGAGGTATGATTTGGAAGTTGTGCCAATGATTTGATGGCTTGCGCCTTTTCAAAGAAAGACAGGCAAACCGGTTGAACTTCCCTTACACACGTCCAGTGTAACATTAAATAGGCAATGATGACTGTTGTAGGCATGTTTCGAGGTGACGCATCTTTGAGCATGCGTGATGTCAACGCATTAATCTGGATCGTTGAATGTAAAGCATCCGATGAGGTGGATGGTTCAGATTGGAGATCCAATGAACCTCCCAGATGCATCATACCTAGATCTAATGCTTGGGATTTTTTATCTTCGCCTATATAAGGCAAACCCATATTCATTTGAAACTCTACTTTTGCAAATCTGCTTGAAACCTTAAGAACACTCAGAGCTTCTTTAGCAGCCATTCAAACTCTAGTGACTATCATCCACTTCTTCCTCTTCAATTTTGTAAGAGACCTCCAACCAAATCCTCATGCTTTCTAATTTTTCTATACAAAAAATTCCTCACAATGAGTTCTTTTTCCCATTCTGGTAATGGTGATTGGAGAGTAGATATTAGGGGCTTAGCCTTAGAGATTGGTGTAACCATTACCTCTACTGTCAAACTAGCCCAAGCTATGAGGTCAGGTCGACTCGCTTGGGATATGAACGATAACCCCATTGATTATGGGATAGGTTGGGAGGCTTCTACAATACCTCCCTCCATAAGTTCTGCTGACCTTCCTGATATTAGGGAGAGATATTGCATCCCTGATACAATAGATTTATTAGCACCCACTTTTGAGGAAAGAGACTGCTATCCAAGAAAGGACTATGTGGCTATGAGTAAGTGGGTCCTGAAGAGGGGATGTGCCTGCCTCTTCATCCATTTCTTAAGGCCTCATACTCTACCACATTGTTGGTAGCTTTAAATCTAAACCTCACTATACAGTTTGAGTGGAAAGTTGGTTAGCATGTATGCTATGAGCCTGGAAGTACGACCTCAATTTCCTAGAAGCGATAACCAGGGAGAGAGCTAATTTTTCCATGTCAGGATAGCGGGTCTCCATAGGTAAAAGTGCAATACTTACATAGTAGACATGCATCTGGTGCTTGCCTTCTTCTCTTATGAGAATTGAGCTTATGGGCTCATTAAATACAACCAAATAGAGTTGCAGTAGCTTATCAGCTTTAGGCTTTGATAGGATGGAGGTCAGTCTGAGGAGCTTCTTCAATCCTTGGAAGGCCTCTTTGCACTTCTTCATCCATTGGAATTTCTTTCCTCCCTTAAGAATTTTAAAGAAAGGGAGGTACTCGTCCGTGGCCTTTGAGACGAAGCGGCTTAAGGCTGCCATACGTCCAGTTAGGCATTGTACCTTTTTCAATTTTTTAGAGGACCTCATTTCAATCAAGGCTTTTATCTTTTCAAGGTTAATCTCTATGCCCCTCTGTTTGACCATATAGCCCAAGAACTTTTCGAAGGCATCACTTAATGCACACTTAAGGGGTTCAACCTCATCCTGTACCTCCTCAAAATTTGGAAAGTTCCATCGAGGTTCTTCCTTCTTTAGGGAGTTTAGATAACACTTTCTTGCTCCCATCTGATCACTTTTAACTGTGGCGATGCCATTTTCAGTTTGGAATTTCATGTATATGTGGTAAATGGAAGTACTGCCCTACAATTCCTTTAGAACAGGTTTTCCTAGTACTCCATGATATGCAAACCTGTTGTCCACTACCAAGTAGTCCATGAAATGGTGGGCAATTTGAGGTACAGTTCCCATTTCTACTGCTAGGGTATTTTTTTCTCTCGGGATGATGTTGTCACAGTAAAACCATACAGAGGGGAAGCTCATGGTGTTGCGCATGGTCTACTACCATTTTGTCAAAGGTAGCTGCAAATATGATATTGACTAAGCTCCCATTATCAATTAGCATTCTTTTAAGACCATTTTGTACTACAACTGCCCTTACCACTAGGGCATTGCAGTGGGGGTAGTGCAGATCTATCATATGATCTTGGGTGAAAGTAATAGGTTGTACCTCCCTGCCTGCTTGAGGTTGGATGTTGTTGACTATGAAACTTGCCAAATGGGGGTCCTTGGCCTCCCTTGCATAATTCTTTTGGACATTCCTAGTCTTTCCTCCGACATAGGGACCTCCAAAAATTGTGTTTATCGCGAATAGGTTCATGGTTCGCATTAGTTGGGGGGTCCCTTCTTTTCCTTTAACCGTCCTTGGGCTTTTCCCATTATTATCTTGCCTACGGGGGACGTCATCCAGACAGGGTCATCTCATCTCCTCTCGCCTAGACTGCTAAGCCTACCTAGGTGCGGGTGCATTCCCTTATGGTCATCGATTTTTTCTTTGATTGGCTTGTTAAGGGTGCAAGGCGATATCCCTACAATCAATTGTGTTATGGTTGTACGAGTGGTGATAAGCATAGTAGATGAGCGCCTCATCCCTATTTCTAGGTTCGACATTTCGTCCTTAACCTTTTTCCCTTTGAGGTGTTTGCTAGCTTGATCTCCCATGTTGCACATTGGAGCTGGGATTGACCTCTTCATAGACAAAATCAAGTACTATGTTTAGCATAGAAGCAACCAATGCTTGTCTTAAATTAAGGATGGTCGACCTGATTGTCTATCAGATGTGAGTTCGATCATCTCTTATGTTGCATTAAAAGGGGTGGAGTCCCCTATTGGCTTTATCCGAGGCTTCTTATAAGTCTCCAATAGTTCGAGAGCTATTTGAAGATGTTTATTCCTCGCCTTACGGGATGTTTATTCCTCTTCTCCCCATATGCTTATTCTTGGCTTTGCGAGATGTTTATCCCATGCCTCTCACTATTGTCGAGTTTAGAAGTAGACCTTGTCTATCTGAGGCTGGTGATAAGTTTTCAACAATTTGAGAGCTATCCAGGAGATTTTAAAACCTTACCTCGCGGGGATGTTTATTCCCTGCCTCGGCAGATGCATATTTCTAGCTTCACGATATGTTTTTTCCTTGCCTTTCACTATCGTTGAGCATAGTTGTAAGACCTCTTCATTCCGAGGCCAACTTATAAGACTTCGATAGTTCGAGAGCAATTCGTGAGATGTTTATTCCATGCCTTCCCAGATGCTTATTCTTAGCTTCGCAAGATGCTTATTCATTGTCTCTCACTATCATCGACTTGAATTGTAAGACCTCGTCTATCCGAGGCTACTTATAAGTTTTTGAAAGTTTGAGAGCTATTCGTGAGATGTTTATTCCTTGCATCACGGAATGTTTATTCTCCACCACACTATATGTTGATTCATGGCTTCGCGAGATACTTTTTCATTGCCTTTCACTCTAGTCGAGCTTAGCTATAAGACCTTGTCTAGCCGAGGTTGCTTATAAGTCTACGATTGTTCGAGAACTATTCGCGAGATATTTATTCTTCGGCTTGAGAGATATTTATTCATCGTCTCGCATAGGCATATTCCTCGCTTTACAAGATTTTTTTTCTCGCCTTTCATTATCGTCGAGCCTAGCTGTAAGACCTTGTCTATTTGAGGCTGCTTATAAGTCTCCGATAGTTCGAGAGCTATTCGTAAGATGTTTATTCCTCACCACGTGGGATGTTTATTCCATTCCTTATCCGATGCTTATTCTTGGCTTCCCTAGATATTTTCCCTTGCCTCTCACTATCATTGAGCATAGCCGTAAAACCTCATCATTCTGAGTCTAGCTTATAAAACTTCGACTGTTCGAGAGCTATTGGCATGATGTTTATTCCCTGCATCGCCATATGCTTATTCCTGGCTATGCGAGATGCTTATTCATCATCTCTCACCATAGTCGACCTTAGCTGTAAAACCTCGTCTATTCGAGGCTACTTATAAGTCTCCAATAGTTCGAGAGCTAATCGTGAGATGTTTGTTCCTTACCTTGCGGGATGTTTATTCCCCGCCTCATCTCACAATCGTTGAGCCTAGCTATAAAACCTCATCTATCCAAGGCCAGCTTATAAGATTTCGATAGTTCGAGAGCTATTCGCGGGATGTTTATTCCCCGCCTCACTATATGCTTATACCTGGCTTTGAGAAATATTTTTTCCTCGCTTCTCACTATCGTCGAGCTTATCTATAAGTCCTCATCTATCCAAGGCTGCTTATAAGTCTCCAGTAGTTCGAAAGTAATTTGCAAGACGTTTATTACTCGGCTCGCAGGATGTTTATTCACCGCCTCAGAAGATGCTTATTCCTAGATTTGTGAGATGTTTTTCCTCGCCTCTTACTATTGTTGATCATAGCCGTAAGACCTCATCATTCCGAGTCGAACTTATAAGACTTCGACAATTCGAGAGCTATTCGCAGGATAATTATTCTTCGCATCACCAGATGCTTATTCCTGAGCTTGCAAGATGTTTATTCATAGTTTTTCACCATTATCAACCTTAGTTGTATGACCTCGTCTATCAGAGGCTATTTATAGTCTCCGATAGTTCGAGTGCTTTTCAAGAGATGTTTATTCCCTACCTCGCTAGATGCTTATTCCTGGCTTAGCGATATATATTTTCCTTGCTTCTCTCTATCATCGAGCATAGTTGTAGGACCTTGTCTATCCAAGGCTACATATAACTCTTCGATAGTTCAAGAACATTTGTGAGATATTTAATCCTCCCCTCACAGGATGTTTATTCCCTGCCTCGCCAGATGTTTATTCCTAGCTTCGGGAGATGTTCATTCCTTGCCTCACACTATCGTCGAATTTAGATATAGACCTCGTCTATCCAAGGTTGGTTATAAGTCTCTAAAAGTTTGAGAGCTATTTGTGGGATGTTTATTCTCCACCACGGTATATGTTGGCTTCGCGAGATATTTTTCCCTTTCTCTCACTATTGTCAAGCTTAGATGTAAGATCTCGTCTATCTGAGGCTGGTTATAAGTCTCTGATTGTTCGAGAGCTATTGGCGAGATTTTTATTCCTCGGCTGCGAGATATTAATTCACCACCTTGCCATATGCATATTCTTGGCTTTACGAGATTTTTTTCTCGCCTCTCACTATCATCGAGCCTAGCCGTAAGACCTCGTCTATCTGATGTGCTTATAAGTCTTCAATAGTTCGAGAGCTATTCGTTAGATGTTTATTCCTCTCCAGGCGGGATGTTTATATTTTTTTCTAAGCATCAATTCGTGATTATACTACAATGGTTCAACCACCAATTGATCCAATTAATAGTTCAATTGATGGATTGAATTCGGAACGCTCCAATATAAACGTGACGGGTACTAGGGCTTCAATTGATGGTGGTATGGTTGTTAATGCTCCAAATTCGAACAATGTGTATGCAATTGAGGCTACTACAGACATGGGTAATGATTCAATTGAAGGTATGTAGGCCAATTGATCCCCAATTGTACCCTTCAACTCGTGGCAGTTGAGCTCCTTTCAAATCAAAATTTGGGTTGTTTGAGTAGCACCCATCGAAAGACGGTACCCCTAATGGTTTTTGCACCTTCTAATGATCTTATAATGGCACAACCATCGATCAATAACATGGCGAAGCTCACTTCCAATTTTGAACTTCCTCCACGGGTCCTTCTCAAAACTGATCATACAGCCTCCAAATTGGCAAATGGACAACATAATCGGATTCAACAGACTAAAAATGTTCAGAACAGGTTCAGTCCCCCTATGCCAACAGCTCTACGCGTCGTTGATCCCCCGTAGGGATGGCAACGGTGCGGGTCGAGGTCGGGGCAACCTCTCTCGCCCCGTTACTCGTTAAGGCAGGGCGGGTAGGGAATGGGGGGTGTGGCCCTTGCTCCATTTAATTTTTTTAAAGTTTTTGATAATTCATTTAATTGCCCACATTCATTAAAATGAGACAATAATATATTTTTAAGTTTTTATTTATTTTTAAAATTTAAATTATTCAAATATATTTGGTAAACTAAGACTTTTATTATTTGTCATATTTTTTAGATAATCTTAGTTGCCATTTTCCATTAGAACTAATGAAATTTCATGAAATTTTCCATTTAAAGTATTTAATTCTAAGAAAAAAATTAAATGGGGCGGGGCACCCATTATCCATACAGTTCTCGTACCCGTCTCAGGGCAAAATTACACACCCCATCCCCTCGGGTTTGTCGAGTTTTTTTGCCATCATTAGTCCCTCGACGTATGGCCTTCACGCGCGGTATCCTTCTGGTGTTTACAATGCTTCGGTCTCAGCTAGGCCATCTGTTCCCTGATCAGGAGTTGCTCAAGCTCCACAATCTTATGCTGCGGTACTCAATTGTCGACCTCCTACTACTCAGGTTGAAAGGAGTCAAAGGAAATCATTTGCGCATGTTCTTCGAGCTCCTGAGGATTCCAGACATCATAGTTTGGTCTCGAAGGAACCACCATGGTGAGCCTGCAATATTTTTCGATGAGTTAGATGAGCAGTTTTTGGCTGAAGCCTACAGGTTTACACTTGTAGGTAAATTTGTGCATCGCAAACCATCTATGATCAAGGTAAGCGGGAATTTTATGCGCTATGAGATTGGACTTATTGATGATGTACACATTATTATTCATTTAGCGCATGAGGATGACTATTCACGATTATTCATCAAACCTACTAGGTATATTGATGGTTTTCCTATGAGTATCATAAAATGGACCCTCGATTTTAGCCCAAAACATGAAGTTCTTATTGCTCCTGTCTGGGTCCCATTTTCTTTTATTCCTATTCATTTTCGTGCTAAGAGTGCATTGTTTGCAATAGCTAAGGCCATTGGGCTCTCGCTTTGTATTGGCGAAGATACTTCTGATCTCCGATGACCAAGTGAAGCACGGGTTTGTGTTGAGGTTGATCTAGAATGTAAAATCTGTGATAGAGCGTGGATTGAAATGGAGAATAGATGAGGTTATTGGCATCCGGTTGTATATGATAAGGTGCCAAAATTTTGTTCTTATTGTAGACACTTTGGACACTTGGAGGAGAGTTGCTCTAGTGGTTCATATTCTGCCCCGCCTCCTGTTGTCTTAGACCTTACTTTTAGGCTTGTTTTGGCCAAAGAAAAAGGAAAGGAGAAGGAAATTGTGATGGAAACTCGTCGAGGTGAACACTGATTAAGAGAGATTAGAACAGATAGGATAGTACATCAGTTGTTGCAACTCAGGATAATACACAGATTGCTCTCCCTATCACCCTAGTGTCCCAGTCACTAAAGTTACTTCATCGCAGATAGTTGCTCCACATGTAGCTCCTATTCTATCTACTGCTCCACCTGTCATTAGCACTATTGCTCCACAGACTACTACTTCTTTGCCATCAGACCATTCTACAGTTGCTCCCATTAGGTTGGATACTCGTAATCTTCATGTTGCCACATTAGTTGTTCATCCAGTAGTTCAGTCTTCGGCCTCCATCAGTAATGCCCTTATGATTGTTAATTCTACATGCTATGATTCTCTCCTGGTGGATAAGTTAGAAAGGTCACAGGGATTTGTTGGTTCTGATGTGTTTGTTGTACCAACACACTGTCAGCAGAATATAGAGGCATCCTGCCTCATCGGATTAGTTCTTCATCACCATCAGTTCCTACTACAATTGCTTCCACGAGGGCTTTACCACACGGAGTCAGGCTGCCCATACTTCATATTTTGATCCCCTTGTAGATTTTATGGTTCGATAACCACTGATACCAAATGACTCAGAGTTTGCAGGTATCAGAGCTACACAAATTACAAGTCCATCTACAGCTCGGACACAGACACGTGTTACGCGAAAAAACACCCGAGGGCTACTGATACTCTATATCCGAGCAGGAGGATCACCAGGAGTCAGTCACATGATACCTCCTTACATTCCCCATCTCTAAGAGTGCCATTATATGGAATGTGAGAAGTGTAGCTAATATAGCCACCCGTCGGCCCCTGAAGAGACTTATATAGCTTCATTAGGTTTATCTTTTGGTTATATTGGAACCTTTCTACTTCAGCATAGATTTGATTATATTCAATGATATCTGCGCTTTGACATTGGAGTTCAGAATGAGTCCAACAAGATCTTTTTTTTTTTAATGCAGAGTCCACTGTTACTATTTTTGATGATCACCCCCAATTCCTTCATGTTAGAGTTAAAGATCCCAGACTAGCGCGTCCCATCTATTTGACTTAAATTTATGCTTCATGTGATGCTGCTATCGAAAAGGATTTGTGGACGGGTCTTTACCACATTTCCCTCTATATGGATGACCTTTGGCTAGTTGGAGAAGACTTTAACGTTATTACACATGATGGTGAGCGTACTGGTCATAATACTCATGATCGAGGTACTGCTGCTTTCTCTGATATGATGTTAGACTGTGGTTTGGAAAACTTCAGTCTCCTTGGGAATCGGTATACTTGGACTAATGGTCGGGTTAGAAAGAGATTGGATAAGGTACTTATCAATTCTACAGCTACAGAGTTCTGTTGACAGCTTACAGTGAGTCACTTGAATTGGACTTCGTCTGATCATTCGCCTTTACTACTTCAGTGGGTTTCTGATGATGATTTGGGACCTAGACCTTTCAGATTCCTCAACATTTGGACGAAGCGTCATGATTTTTCAGCCTTCGTCTCTCAAAAGTGGTAACTCCCTACTCATCTTATGGGGATGGTTGCTCTCTAGTGGAATCAACATGTGTTCGGTGACATTTTTCGGTGGGGATGGATGTTGAGGATAGATAAGGCAGAGATCGTATATGATAGAGACCCTACACCGGAGTGTCGCGACTTACTACATCATGCGCATACAGTTTTGAACCGGACTTTATCTATAGAGGAGGGTTTTTGGAAGCAAAAGGCCGATTCACATTGGGTATGTGAAGGAGATCATAATACTCGATATTTCCATGCGATGCTTCAGGAACGCTGGATCAAATTACGTATCAGGTCCATCAGGATGCAGGCAAGGGAAGTTTTAGCTACTCCTACTCACATTCAGACTTCAGCTATTTCATTATACCAGGATCTTTTATCTGCTCCTACACAACCTTTGGACCCCATTTGTTCTGATATCATCTCCAGAATTTTGATAGAGGTTGATAATTTGGCATTAAATTGTCCCCCTTTGATTCATGAGGTATGAGAGGCGATTTTTTGTATAGATGATGATAGTGTTACTGGCCCGAATGGTTTCTCATCCTTATTGTTCCAGGATTGCTGGGACGTTATTAGGACGACGTATACATATCAGTCTTGGACTTTTTTTATGGCGACCATCTTCTACGGGGATTTTCTGTTACTACTATTGTAGTGCTCCCTAAGAGCGATGGTGTTTGTAGATGGACATATGTATTGTGTTCAATAAGCTTATTACTAAGCTTTTGAACACTCGGTTGAACACACTATTATCACGCATTATCTCTCATCCACATAGTGGTTTCATCCCGGCCATCTGATTGGGGACAATGTCTTATTATCTCAGGAGCTTCTCTATACTTTGGATGCTAGAGCGTGAGGGGGTAAGACTATGCTAAAGCTAGACATGGCTAAGGCATATGATCGCACGGACTGGGACTTCATTTATTCTATATTACAAGCATTTGGATTTGATCAGATCTGGATCGACCGGATTAGGTGGTGCATTTTGGAGTGTCATTTTTCTGTACTCTTAATTGGTCGCCCATGTATTTTTTTCCTCCTTACGAGGGCTAAGACAAGGTGATCCCATTTTGCCATCACTGTTAATCATCGCTGTAGATTATTTTTACGCCTGCTCACTCAGAGGTTTTAGAAGTATCTCAGTATGTGCTATTAGCATAGAGGTAGTACCCTTGTCTCATACCTTTCATTTGCTGATGTTAAGATCATATTCGCCAACGGACAGAAACAGTCTATCAGGAGGATTCTTGATTGTTTAGAGTATTATGAAGGGATTTCTGGTCAGTTGGTAAATAGGGATAAGAGCAGACTTATACTATCCAAACGAGCATCTATCAGTCAAATCATACATTTGGAGATTTTGACTGGATTTAGACACTAGCAATAGCCTTTCACTTATTTGGGAGTCCCCTTATTTAAGGGGACTAAGAGGAGTTTCAATTATGATGACTTTATCCAGAAGGCAGGAACATGATTTCAGGTTGGGCATCACGACTTTTGTCACCTGGGGGCCGTATTACCTTGTTGAGGTCGGTGCTCTCTTCCATGTCATTACATCTTCTTCAGATTATGCAGTCCCCTAAGACTTTCTTGAAGAAACTTGAGAGCATCTTTGTGCGTTTCTTATGGGACTTCAAGGAGCAGGCGCGACGTTTACATTAGCTGAGTTGGAAGGAGATTTGCCTTCCTATTGACGAAGGTAGTATAGGCTTCAGGAGATTGCAGGATGTGGTGGACACCTTCTCCATAAACCTCTGGTGGTTGTTCCGATCTCAGAGATCACTTTGGGTATAGTTTTTACTGAGCAAGTATTGTTTGGGGACACATCCTTCACTTGTAGTAGTTCCCAAATCAGCTTCTCCTACTTGGAAGAGGTTGAAATTAGTTGGGCTTTGGATAGAGCCATACATTACATGACACGTTAGGGGCATATCAGATATTCTTTTGGTATGATTGTTGGATGGGTGAGACCACGTTGGCATCCCTATTCCCACATCGAAAGCATGATTTTTTTGATGACACTAGGTAGGATATATGACATTTGTTACATGTTCTTCCTTCACTTATGGCAGTTTAAATAGGGGCTATACCTTTATGTACAGATTCCCTAGATCGCGTTGATTGGCAGGATACATCCGCATGCAGCTCGTACGTACGGGACGTCAGTGTCAGGATTCATATCAATTACTATAGAGCTTCATTTTGCCAGTTCTCATTCTTCTGCTGGAGACTATGGCAGGACCTCATTCGAGTAGATGTGGTTATTCAGAGGAGGATTGGATACCAGTTGGCTTCTCGTTGCCAGTGCTGTTCTGAAACTAAAACTATTAGTCACATCTTCGCTGGCAGTAGTAGCATTTCCAATCAGGTATGCCATCTTTTTTATGATATTTTTCAAATTCCTATGAGTTCAGGAGAGGGAGTCAGACAGAGGTTCTAGAGATGGCGGTATTCTGGATAGTATATTCGTTGTGGACACATTCGTACTTATTCCTCTACTAATATTTTGGTTTCTTTGGATTGAAACGAATGATGCAAAGCATATGGGGTCCGCATGGAGTCCAAATGTATCATTTGGAAGGTTCATCGCATGATCCATTTTCTTCATAAGGGAAGACTGTTTCGAGTTGTGCATTGGCGAGGGAATTTGACACTTGCACCCATCTTTGGTATTGCTTTGGACCCCCTTTTTCATCTTTCCCTATTTTGGTTTGATGGCGCACTCCACAGTCGGATCTGACAAGATCAATATTGATGGATTCGTCAATGATGGTTTTACGAGTGGGGAGGCATCATCAGAGATCACGCAAT
Source organism: Fraxinus platypoda (assembly GCA_903798405.1). Classification (NCBI taxonomy): domain Eukaryota; kingdom Viridiplantae; phylum Streptophyta; class Magnoliopsida; order Lamiales; family Oleaceae; genus Fraxinus; species Fraxinus platypoda. The sequence goes on from CAIGRT010159221.1 coordinate 17,448, forward strand.
TAAGGTTTTCTCAACTTCGTATGGATCGTACATGATAGTAGAGGCAAAGCAATGGCTATTCTAGATGGGATTTTACTAGCTAGAGGACTCGGTCTTTCAGACGTTTGGATTGAGTCAGATTCTATAGTGGCTACTCACTGCAACACTAGAGGAGGAGGACGATGGGCTATTTAGGACATCCTTAGACAGATCATAGACATCATATCATTTGACAGAGATACAGTTTCCACATCTATAGAGAAGGGAATCATGTTGCAGAAGGTTGGGATTATCGACGATATCAGATGTATGGAGCAACTGACCTACCACGATATGTTAGGGTACTCGTACAAATTGATGGACATGGACTGCCCAGCATTAGAATATGATTTTTTTTTTTTATTATTCTTATTTTGTCTATTATCATTTATTTTCATTGTAAGGGAAGTATTACTTCCTCATTTACTGCTTTCATTGTTTCCTCATGTAACTAAGCTATTCCTCTGTTACAAGTGATGACATATCAATAAAATCTCAAGGGACTGCCCTCCTTCAACCAAAACAATTATTTAGATAAAAAATAATTTAGTGATTTTTTATATCTTATTTTGTTGCTATACTTGTTAGATTGGACTTGGACAACATATTACACCGAACAATTGACATGGATAAGAGTCAAACTATTCAACTAACAAATAACTAAAGGAAGTAAAGAATCAACCTAGTAAAGATTGACGATCGGCCAAAACAAGTTAATCATGATTGTTTATCCAGATTACATCAGAGTAACTCATTTACGAGAAACCCTTGATTAGATATGGAACTTAATTGATCAAATCTCCTCAAAACAAGTTAGTAGGACCCCACATTGCCCACATCTATATAAACTAGTGTCATTACGTATTGGTAGACCTTTGAAAATGTGACTGTAAACCAAATGTATAAAAGTGACAACTATATTAATTGGTTCAATTTACTGCAGAGGTTGTGATATATGAACAGTGAATATTGTTATATAATGCCAGTGATTTTAAACATATAAAAGTGTCACCTTTGCATACTTAATAGATAGTTAATTGTACTGAAATAGACACAATTACATGCATTACAAACTACAACTCTAGACATTATTATGGATATTTCTGCAAGTAAACAATTTAGTAACCTGTTCAATAGGTTTTGATGAAAATTTTTCGAGACTTGCATATTTTAGTGTAAAGTAGATGAGTTAGACAAGTTATCCTCTATGGCACTTTAAAATAAACAGGAGAGAAGAGATTATAATTTAAAAATGACATAATTTTAATTACGTAAGTTCATGTTTGATAGAGATTTTTTGAGAATAAATTTTGTGCATAGTGATTTTTTTTGGAAAATACATGTTTAAAAAGTAGGAAAGCTTTTTGTATTTACATGTAAAATTATTGTATTGAAAGAATTTACAATTGAAAATGAGTTTGAAAAAAAATGAATTTGAGAAAATAGGGGTTAAACAAGGTTTAAGTTTATTAATGGCCCCAATAATCATCTGCCAAATGCCCCCTAATTAAAACCCTTTGGCTACCCGGCTCATTTTAGCGATGACCTATAGTTCAATCATCAGCTTCCTAGTCAAGTCTAATATTTATAGTAAAAAAATCAAGTTCATAGTCCGCTCCATATTGGAAAAGAAATTCAAAAAAAAAATGGTGGCGAATTAATTTTTGATCATGAAGCTCTCAATGCATTAAGGTAAGACCCACAAATCTATAGATACAGATCTTCGTATTCGTAGCTTAGCTCAACTTTGCTTCATTTACGTCAGATCTATTAGTCCAATTGTTGACCCCGAAAAACGTGATGCCAACGTGAACAATAGATGTCGGGCCCACTCATGCCAACTCAAACAAGTTTCGATGCATTTTGACTGGAGAACCGGACAGAGAAATGGAGAGCGTGAATGCAAGAGATGCTTCACGTTGCGAGATAAAAGTGTTCGAGCACTAACGGTAGTGAATAAGATGATTGTACTAACAAACAATAACCAACGGAGTTTCAATATCCTAAGATCCAACTAAAGAATGTAGCACAAGCAAGAGGGTATGTTGAGGGTATTTTTCTTGAGTGTATTCTTGTGTATTAGAATCAATATTTAAAAAACCATCCTTTACAATTTACAAAGACCATCTATTTATAGTGTTCTGGCCGACGTGATGATCGTTGGATCAGAACCACGTGGCCTTATCTTCTTGACTGAAGCCTCACATCACTAAGTCTATCATACAATAAATGTATTGACAACTGATTAGTCGCCCTATACATTAGACTGACACACCGACATTCTTTATTATGAACGTTACATCAATTATTCCTAAAAATTGCCTACAAATCTCATCCGAGGGCTTCGGCCTGAGGGAGCTTCGTATTGGTAGTCTTCAATGTGAAGAGCTTCGACTCCTTATTTGTTTTCTTTTGTAGCACTTCAGCTTAAGAGTGCCAGCCATTTAGGCAGTTCTTCAGCAAAAGAGCTTCATCCTTTGTGTGACTTCTTTACATTTGACCAATTGTGTCTTTGTTGACTAATCGTTTGAAAACCCGCAAGTGAACGGGATCGTGAACAAGTGATATAGTGATGAATAGAGTGTCGAACCCACGAGGACTGTGTGTTTGACCGAGTTAAAATTAATTGTAAATTTAATCGAATAGCAAATAAATGTTGTGATTTTTCCTATACCAATACTTAAATTATCAATTAAACTAATGAAAGCAAGTAGATGTATTTTTCAAATATGTGATATGCATTGCTAAGATGTTGAATCCCCCTTATTATTCCATTTTCAGTGTAACAATTAAATTGTCAATTTGAAATCATTTATGTTGGTCGATATTCCTAATTTAATTGAAAGCTTCTCTCGATAGCGATCAAATCTATTCCCCTCATGTGACCTTCTATCTCTCGATGAAAGATGCAAACATGATAAATGTATTAACAAGTACTAGACCACCTATTGAAACCATATAAAGCATAGATGTATATTTCTATACTCTATCGAACCTTACAATGTTTATTATATTGTGCTTAAACCCTATTGTCTCTCTTGATAACAAAAAAATTCACTAACAATTCAATTGGTGATCAAGCAATTGAAAAGAACGATAAAACGATAATAAGCATCCACAAATCAAATCAAATTAAAGTCAAAATAATTAATTAAAAACTAAAAATATCATAACAAGGTTTATCTTATTCTAACAATGTATAAAACTAGCCTAACATATCGAAATTACTAGAAATCATATTTAAGTGAAAGAGATAAATTGAGAAGATGAAGATGAACCTTGAAATCTTGAATCTCTTCAATGATTTCTTAATGAATCTCCACTTGCGCCTTCTATTCTTTGCCCAAAAATCAAGTTTAAATCTTCACTTGATTGAATTCTTGCAAATCCCCTTCAATTATCTCACAATAATTATAAATTCTCCTCCTTTGATGATAATAATTGATGAATATTGGAGTATAATATGTACATCGTAGGAGTCAAAAATTGATTGAAAATCACGTCCAATTTGGTTTCCAAAAGAATTCTAATCGAATAAGGAATGTTTCATTCGCGCGCAGAATTTTTTGTCTCTGCATAACAGTCAGTATTTTGACCATGACTTTCTCTCCTGATATCCAATTGAAGCAATTCAAAGTGTGTCGGACAGATAACCTGAAGGTCTACAACTTTGAAAGCCACAATACAAAACTAATATCCACTATTCAAATGCAAAACTGACTTTTGTGTGTGAAGAATTAAGTAGACAATCATGAATTTTTAAGTTGCTTCAATTCCCGATCCTTTGTGGTCAAATATATCCTTTCACCTCTCGTATGATTCACACACCCTCAAACTTGTTCTTTTTCGCTTTTTTCCCAGTGTGTAATCTAAGGTTGAATTTTTCATTCATATCCTCACCTTCTCTAGTTCAGGTAGACTCTACTAATTGTAAGTCAATACATCAATAAACAAATATTCTCCAATTATTTGATTGCTTCGACCTCTAGGACTAGACTAGCCTAATAATCCCTCATCAAAAGTCAAGTCTTCTCAAATAAGTGTTTGGGGCTTAACCAGAGTATTTAGTGCGTCTTCTGTTTCATGCACCTACTTTTTTTTTCAAATTTTTTTTTTTTGCATACTCTCTCCCTTAAGCTTTCTATATGACCCATGTAACGAGCTTTTGGCCAATGACTCCCAAATCAGATGATTTTAGGACACCAGGTTGTAAATACCCTAACAGACTTAATAGCTCGAGTCATAAAGGCTACGAAGAGACGTCTTTTATATATTCTTCTACCATGATTAGTGTAATGCCCCTCATTAAACACTTATCTAATCAAACCGACCTCTAACTTAAGCTTTTTTATCCTATTAATCTAAGACAATCCACACATAAGTTTTCACACAAGGAATCTCAGTTTACATCCGTATCTTCCTACAACTGTAAAATATCCCCCAAACTGTGTTAAATTTGGTCTAAGGATAAATAATTTAGTATGGTTTGGGTAAAACATCTATATCCTACTATATCAATCTATCAATTATATGAATCAACTCATAGCATCACACTATCCAACGTAATTCCAGTGCACGTATAATATCAATTTTACAAGGTTAAGTCTCAATCAGTCTAGCATGCATCATATTCACAGTTCATAAATCAACACCAAATCTCAGATTTATTCATCATTATTGGCCAGACTATCTAATTCACACAAGCACACAGACTAAAACAAGAAAGTATTTTTTTTTTGAAAATTTTCAATTTTTTTATTATATACTAAAGCAATAACGAAGAACAAACACACAAACACTCAAAAATACACGAAAAGTAAAAACTCAAAGTTTTTGCCACCCCCAAACTTAAAACCGACATTAGCCTCAATGTCATAAAGTATCAATAAGAATATGAGGGGACGGGGAAGAAAATGAAGAAGGTACTCCCTAAATTTTTCTGTTGAAGGTGCCAGACATTTTGTGTAACGGCTAGATAATCTTCATCATCATGCTTTCCCCTTGGTCTATGTTGGTTTAAGTATATGTTCCTACACATAACTGTCAAATCAAATATCAAATAACCTAGAACATGT
>CAIGRT010159236.1:0-16721 GCA_903798405.1 Fraxinus platypoda
AAATCCCTCCATTTCTTCTACATTTACATAATTATGTCTCTGAAGTCAGATAATTTAATATTCAAACATTCAAAGTTGTTTTAGAAGTACTTTGACATAGATAATATTATTTCAAGAAACATCAGTTCGATAGCATGTAACACAAGTATGATTTGAATTTATTTATTTATTTTGAAACTACTCAGGTAACGACTACATGGAACATCACAATATAAGCATAGTACTAACCTACAATACACAAGAACATGTAGTACTTGATAAATCCAGTCACGAGCTTATGCAAAAAACTATCAGAAAGAGACGTGCTCTCGATCAACCTTGTGTCAGTCAAATTTCAGAAATAGTGACCAAAAAACATACCGTAAGGAAAAAGGGGATGCATACCCAATTGATGAATATTTTGAGGGAGAATATCTTGCAATTCTAGAATAGAATAAAAAGAAATATCAGTACGCATTTTAGAGAATTGGAAATAAGTGCCACAGAACGTGAGGACGTTCCTTATATTTGAATAAACACCTAAAAGAGAGAAGAATAGTTCAAGAAGCAACTCAAGTACCCAATTACAAAATCAGTAAAAAATTAAAAGAGTTAGTCCAAGTAGCAACTCGAGTACCCAATTACAAAATCAGTAAAGCCCTTTGATGTTCATATTAACAGTTTCAAATTTTTACCAATGAAAAATAGACCAAAAAACAGAGTTTCCGAGTCTAGTAGAATTACTAAAAGGAGCTATCTCTAAGATACCCATAAATAGTATGTAAAATTCCACATCATAGAATACGTTAGAATAACATTGGATATGAAAACCTATTAACTTCTTAATTAATAGAAAGGAAAACATGTATAATAAGTTCCTCAATGTTGCAGCTTTGCTTGAGTGTATGTTAGTATGTAACTGTTCTTGTATTCCAATTAACGGACGAAAACAGGGAAAAATAAATGGGTAAAAGTAAAAGAGATCTAGACTGTAATCGACTTGGGAGACAAAAGAAAGGTTAAAAGATGCCTACAAAGTGAGGAGTGAGGACCATCATACTTTGGTCCCTCCCTCATTTCTTTTTGTCGATCTCCTTGTTGAGCTTTAAGCTTCCACGTTCAGTCTCATGATAAATCACACACAACGACTCGTCAAAATCAATCCCCTAACTTATTACTTTCATAGCTCCCAAACAAATCAAAAACCATCAAAACTGATATAGACATCTTCAGAATTGCAAATACCCCCATCCATATCATTTCTCAAAAAAAAATAAAAAATCCTTCATATTCATTATTTGCTTGATTGGCAGATGAATTGAAGAGATGAGGACATGACATTTCATCTCTCAATTCTAGCACTACAATTAGTACAACATTATCCTATATGAAAGAAGAGTGCTTAACAACAAAATTCTTAGATGTTTGAAGTAAGCGAAATTAGTGAGCCAAATTATAATATAGATTCAGGTCCAAACCAAAATAAACAAGCATTCATTGCAATACTTGACCAATCGATTTAGGGCGGTTTTCTTCTGAGCGGTTGGAACCACAACATTAGTCAGAGATTGTGTGGCTTTGTTAAACTCAACCCACACACAGGATTGCCTTCGATTAAAATGATAATAAAGGAGTTAATAGCATAATGGGTATGGTCGAATTTGTCACCTCATATTGCTTGACATGTGAAAATCTATCTCAACGGAAGAAGATAGTGTTCATATTTCCACTGAAAACCTGCTAAAAAAATAGCATCATAAATAACAGAAAGATTTTAGGCCAAGTCAACAGATGCTTTAACCAACCTCGGCTGTTTTCCTTTTAAACAAGGCTTGATAGCCATATTTACCTAGCTCCGATGCAAAAAATTGTTTGAAATGATCACTTTGAACCTGAAATAGAAAAGACACGGTAAGATAAAGAGGAAAAATTTGACATAAAATCTCAGCATAAATTTAGTAGACCTAGCCCAGAAACCATGTTGCAATCAACAATCACATATGTAATTAATAGAAGGAACTACTCATCTAATATGGTGGTTCCACAGAGACGGGAGGGTCTGAAAGTTTAACTCAAGTAACCACTCAAAAATAAGTTTAGAGAAAAACGAAAGTGCAAGCATTATCATATACAAATCTCAAACAGCTATGTCATAATCAAGTGTTCATAATGCGATGTCGAGATCTCTTTCATTGGTTTATTACAAACCTCGTTGAGCTCATTAACTTTTTGTTTCCTTAAGCTGTGTAAGAATTCTAGCAAAATTTCCATGTTTCTCACTGCTTCTACCTGTTCCATTTTTCTCTTTTTCTCTGCCAGAAGAGACAACATAGTATCCAGCTCCTTTATTGAAACTTCACAACCCTGTTGAAGGACAAAATATGTCAAGCCTCTGCACAAACAATAGCTATGAGTGTTAGGGTTGGGTGACTTCCCTGCATTTGTAGAATACAATCCTCAAAGAATCAGTAAGCCAAAGTGGACATGCAATGGGACGTTCTTGTTGGTTCCATTAGGCAGTCCTCCAGCAGTTCTTAAATGCATGTTTGTTCCAAATGTCATTACATCCACTAAATTCTGTTGCAGTTTATTATGGTCTAGAAAGACATAACGCTTAGATTATGAGAGACCATATATGGAGGATGGCAAGAGAAGTCACCCATATTTTTACAAAACGAATTAAATAGGTCAAAAGGGGGCTTAATTGCAATTATACACCCTTAGGATCTCCTCAAATGGTCCGATTCTCCTGATTTGATATTTTCACTCCTATGTGCTACATATTAGTTCATTAGACTGAGACATGAGATATTCTAAGAGCCACAGACTTCAAATAGCTAAACTATTTTGTAATCCAATCAACATAAATAAAGGGGTTCAATATTTCTGCTACTCTCTTTTGTCGAATTTCTTCCAACTGAAAACATAAGTAATCACTGTCAATTTCCTATTTGCTTATTCAATTTCTGCATTCCTTTGTTGCATGTCTTTTAATTGTGTTACTAATCCACTGTTATTATTCTACATCATTGTAAAGCAACATGTTTAAATGATATTAGGTATGCTTGAAATTAACAAAAATAAACAAATTTGAAAGGTTACAGTACTGACAACCAACGACTCTGTGAAGTAAAGAGGTCACTTAGAATGAAAAAAATATGCCATTATATGATTTCATTTAAGAGATGGAATGGGCTCAACGGGAAAATTGTTACAACCCAAAGGAAAACATGAAATGAATTATTACCTCTTTAGAGAACAAGCCTCCAACAGCTGACAAACCAAGAAGCACATCAGGCTTTACTTGCTGCACCTGATTAGATATAAACCAAACTGGTGATCACACATACTATAATGACAATAATCACCAAAAGTAATAAAGAATGAATAATATGTCAGGGCATACCCAAAGAAGCAGATAAGAAAAGATCTTTAAGGAACTTCTAGTGTATTAGAATTCTAAAATATTTATCACTCAAACGAGAAGCTAAAAAAGAAGCAATTTCAATGGTCAAAGAAAATTGTTATCCGTACACACTGAAATGAAAAGTTTTAACTGTTCAGAACGGGAAAAATGGACCAACAACAGCTCCAGATTACAATACTTTATTAGGAAATCAGCTTTTCATGACACTTAGGGGTTGAAGGGAATGAAAGTGGATTTCAATCACTCTACATAGTTATTTCTAAAATGCTTTGACTTCCATCGATACAACTTCTTCTTCTCTATTTTATTCCCACTTAGATTTAAAATTCAAAGAATAAAAAATAAAAATCGACAGAGAAAGAACCAGTAAGGACAACGCATTTACCCTATTTGAATTGTCAATGCGAGGGCGTTCAAAGGTGGCAACAGAAGCTGAAATTTTCCTCTGCTTTATAGCAATCAAATTTATAGCTCAACTCAGAATCAGGGACTGAGGCCGCTCCCAATGCAAAACAAACTCAGAAAAAGGAATCAATAAGGACCTGCAAGATAGAAACGGATTACCTAAAATATACGGGATTTTTTCCCCCTAGGTTTAGCAAAAAAAAAAAAATGAAAATTGTATAGATGAAGCAACAACTGAAAAACGCGTTCAAAAAACATAAACAAAACAACAATTTCCTTAGAAGTAACAATCGTAAAAGAAATTCAAATTTCTAGGTTTTGTAGAAAATTGATGAAAATGAAGAAATTATTACCTCGGATTTCGTCGGGCGCAGGGAGACGGGTCCTCTCCGCGAACGGCGGAGAAAAGAGGAAGGAGGGAGGAAGAAAGGGTTGAGGTAAGAACTTACCTCTGTTTTTTGAGGTTCTGGATGATCGGATTGCGCTGATTAGCGAATTAGGTTCACTGCCTTTTCTCTGCTATTCAAACTAAGGTCGAGCTAGAGAGTCGTGTGTCTGGCACAAGCTGAGGTTAATGCTTGAGTTTCGGTGGAGGCGCGCGGAGAGAAGAAGAAGAAGCGCAGCGCGGAGAGGAGGAGAAGAAGAAGAAGGCGCGGATGAGTGGTGTAGGCTATCCTTTCCCTCGGTCAATAACTATGGCTTCCCTTTTTTGAGGTTTTTTTTTGTCCCATATGGAACAGTAATCACTACTCTCTTAAAAGAGAGGCTTGTGAGATAAAAACGTGAATGAACAGTGAACCTGAAGCCTCTCTTTTAAGAGAGTAGTGATTTGTTAATAAAAATTAGAGGTTGATCAACTTATAAGTAATTATAAATTTTACCAAACATGCAATGATGCAATTTGATTATTTGGACGAGTTAGGCTCTCTGGTATACTAATTCCACGACTAGGGAAATTTGTCTTTCTTTAGAATTCCAACATTTTGCCAAACATGCAACTCTTTGAGGTTCCTCGACGATTCAATTGACCCAGTTGAGATTGTTACAAATAGGCCCCTGATTGTGCTCCAAGAGTACTGTACTGAACTTTAATTGAATTTCTTCCCAAATTATATATTTTTTAGAATTTACCTCAATATTATCAGAAGTCGCTAGATCTTTGCGTCTGTCGAAGCTGCCTCGGATTTGGTTACCTCAATTTGGATACATACAAGACGAAAAATATATGGAATTTCAGCAATTAGGCTGGAAAATGTAGTAATAATGGTATAACAAGATCCGTAATTTATACACAATAGAACTAGCGTTCATACAAGATGAAAAATATGGAATTTCAGCTATTAGGCTGGAAAATGTAGTAATACTGGTAGAATAACAAGCTCGATAATTTTATATTTTATACACAGTAGAACTAGAGTTAGGGTTTTGAGCTAAATCAGCTAGTTTTTATCAATAGATGGAAGTACAGAAGTCGCACTAGTCTTTTCATAACGAGAAACTCGCCTTAAGTCAGATAAGGCCCCAACCCGGCCACCCGGCCCATCTCGGACCTGCTCCTATAAATATACTGGTTTTCTTCTAGTGGATGTGGACGTTACTTTTCTAAGTAGTGGGAGAAGGGTTTTACGAAAGAAAAACCCTAAGAGAGCAAACATGATAATTCCAGTTCGTTGCTTCACTTGTGGAAAGGTGATAAATTTTTGGAGCTTTTCTTTCTTTCTTTCTTTTTTATTTCAATAGTTCATTCTATTATTCGTTAATGGTGGATTTTTTGTTTATCTATTTAGGTGATTGGAAATAAATGGGATACTTATCTTGATTTACTCCAGGCCGATTACTCCGAAGGGTGAGTTCCTTGTTATTTCTGTGGTTAAAGTTCCTTTTTTTTTTGTTGGTAGTGATCATTATATTTAGTATTGAATGTACTGATAATGATACTCAATTTGAGGGATGCGTTTTAATCAAAAGTAGGGTTTATCTGCAATTGTGCATAACTTCAATTGCAAACACTGAAATTGTGCCGGGTTCGTTTTGGGTAATTCATTGTTGTGTTTTTTCTGCTTTTGTTTTAATTTTCTCTGTGTAAACCGTACATTGAGTTTAGAACTGCCCGAAAAATATCAAAAAATATGTTATTGATGGAAGAAAGTAGTGACCTTTATTGTGAAGTAATATTAGGGGTTCGCAATGTGCCCTGGCCGCCCACCGAGGTTGGCTCATTCTTTGGTTTCTACCATCACCTGAAAGAATCATATATGATAGACTTCACAATTCACAATTTTTTCAGTAATTTAGGTTACTGTAAACAATACAGATTGTGCATCATTCATCAGTCCCCTGAGATCTACAATTTTATCGTCATAACTGTCATTAAAAATCAAAGATGCTCTAGAATTCTGGTTACGATGTTTAATGGTTTTGTCTGCAGAGATGCTCTTGATGCATTGTCTTTGGTTCGATATTGCTGCCGAAGAATGCTGATGACTCATGTTGATCTCATTGAGAAGCTTCTGAACTACAACAGTAATCTCTCTCCTCCAGTGTACTGTGTCAGCGTGTTTTTGCATGATTGTCCATGATTTTATAATCCTTTCCTAGTTTCCTGTATTTATTCTTTCAACTCCGAAGTTGGGGAGGGTTGCAATGGTAGACTTGGAACTGGGTGGGTATCTATTTTCCGGTTTTTTTGTCATTGACCTTCTATATCTTCCACTTTAATTCAAACAGATGAAATCTGTCTGGGCAGTAGCATTGACTAGAATGTGAAAAGGGCAGACTTTGATTAACCACACACATAATTGATAGATACATTGGGAAGTTTTGGACTGCGGAAATACTTATTTGGACATTAGCACGGAGTTTTCTAACATCAACGCATTTGCTTGTAATTAGCATAACGTGATTAGTTTTGTGATATTGCTGTATTATTTACACTATTTTATTTTTCCTTAATGAACAATGTCACAAAGGACAAAACTTCTGTGTATGCTTGCTTTTTAGGAGATATGATAGGATATCCTCGAATGACAATTTGAAATATAGTTATGTAGTCGATTTTATTCTTTGAACTGAGATGACTCTTCTTTTGCAGCTTTAGAGAAATCTGAGGGAAGTTGATGCTGCTTGTGGAGTACAAACTATGTGGGTGTCCCCTTTTTGTTGTGGTATTATTATGTTGTCAACTTTTTTTTTTTTTGTGTAAGGAGTCGTGTTTAGAACCATTTATCTGTTAAACAGAAACGTATGCCATGTGAATAGTAGAATAGAAGTACTAACTCCTACACAATCTGTTTAGTTCTTGGGAACCCTCAGAAGTTGATTTTCATGGGAATGATGTGTTTGTCCAAATTGGCCTTTTGATTTATGCACAGGAACTGATGGAAGACCAGACTACAAGTCTGGCTAATATGTAAAATAAAATAAAATTACACACGAAATTTTTTTTACACCAAAAAAAATGAAGTGGGCTGGGTAACCCAGTCCAGTCCCCCCCTACATCTGTCCTTGTGCATTTTACTGGTGTTCTTCCTTATCTCTAGTTGGTTTTTCCTTTTTCTTTGAAAAAATCATTACAGATTCAAGTTGATGAAAGATTGTGGGTTACTTCTGATATCTATCGTCCGAGTCTACCAATTTTCCAGATTTTGATTTATGCATCTGCACCTCACATATTTGTACTGGGTTACTCTCGAATCTTTTGATTGATGAAAGATATTGGATTACTATCGAGCCTTTTGATTTTTAGTTAACTCATTATTCCAAAAAAAAAAGAAAAAAAATTCTTACTTTTTAACCACACATTTTTCAAAAATTAACTATTCTATAATACATTTTACTCCAAAAATGGAGATCAAACAGTGGCTTAATCGGAAATATTGTCACTAAAAATAGAAGAGCTCCATTTCTAAAGAGGGAAAAAATTAGAAAAAACATAAATTTTGTTACATATAAAAAAAGAGAGGACGGATGCAGAAATCTTGTTACAGAAAGAGAACAGAATGGATGCAGAAATGAAAACTTCATCAGAAGAAAAAATACTTGACTGTATTCATAACGAGATTGCCTCTATATAAGCATTGCAACCAACAAACTTGACAGAAAAAATAGGAAAAAAACAATCAGCAACAACTAACCATAGCTACTATTACTTGAGCCTAAAGATCAGGTAAATGATAACCAAACAGGGTAAATTCCTGAATACTAGGACAACTCATTTATTTTGCTAATAAACTAAAACTTTAACACCCTCCCAGAAATTGATGTCTGCAGAGATCAGTTTAGTTTAGGAACATCAATTTGCAATGCCCTCCATTAAGCAGCTCCAGCTTCTTTGGAAGAGCAAACTCCAAGCATTAATCTAAGCTTTTCAAATACAGCTTGCTTGAGTAGTTTTGTTAGTATATCAGCCACTTGATTTTCAGTTTTACAAAACACCAAATCAATTACACCATCATTGCTAAGATTGCGCAACAAATGGTAATTGCTGAAATATCACAATAGATAATTGTTACTTCTTGCTGCTGATGCTGAAGTATTTCAAGTAATCTTCTCAACCAAACAACTTGACACGAGCATAAAGCTACTGCAACAAATTCAGCTTCTCTAGAAGACAAAGTCACATAAACAACGAAGAAACTACTGGTTAATAGAGCTCTAGAATTCATCATAAAATCAAAGCCTGATGTACTCTTTCTATCTTGAGGGTCTCCTACATAGTCACTGTCAGAAAAATCAGGGGCGGACCGAGACCATTTTTCTTGTGGGGTCAAAAATGAGAATTTAAAAATGTTTAGGTAAAAAAAAAACTCAAAGAGGAAAACTCAAAAAAAAGAAAAAAAATTGTGGGGTCATTTGGCCCCATGTGGGTCCGCTGAAAAACCAAACAAATTCTCCTTTACTCATGCTTTATACATAACACCAAAATCAGCTGCACCTTTAAGATAACGAAAATCCTTTTAGCAGCCAACGAATAATTCTCAGTTGGATTCTCCATGTACCAATTGATTAAACTAATACCATGTATGATCTCAGGTCTTGTTGAGGTTATATACATCAAACTACCCACTATCTGCTTGTACAGAATAGCATTTATCTTTTTTGCTCCATCATCTCTCATCAACTTTATGCCACACTCTGTTGGAGTACAAGCTAGGTTGCAATCCTGCATTTTGAACCTGTTTAAAACTTCAAGAACATATTTTTTGGTGAAATAAATGTACCAGCAGATGATTACACAACTTCAATCCCAAGGAAATAATGATCAAACCCAAATCTATCTTTTCAAATTCAATCATCATATTTTTCTTAAAAACCTCAATCATAAGTTCATCATTGCCGGTATAAATCAGATCATCTATATATAGACAAACAACAAGTAATTTACCATTACTTCCCAGCTTTGTAAAAAGTGTGTGCTCATGAGGACATTTGCAAAAACCTTCCGTAGCAAAGTAAGCATCAATACGACTATACCAAGCTCTTGGTGCTTTCTTCAATTTGTATACCTTTTTCTCACTGCCTTGTTTCACATATCCAAAAGGTTGGTCAACATACACTTCTTCTTGCAATTCACCATGTAAGAACCCCGACTTCACATCTAGTTGATAAACCTTCCATGAATTTTTTGCAGCCATGGATTGAACCACCCGAATGGTGTCTAACCTTGCAACTGGAGCGAACACTTCTTTGTAATCAACGCCAAATTCTTGCTTGTATCATTTCACGACTAGCCGGGCTTTGTACTCGTCGATTTCACCATTCTTCTTGAGTTTTGTTTAATAAATCCATTTCACGCCAATGGATTTTTGTCTTCTTGGAAGTTCTGACAGCTCCTAGGTGTTGTTCTTTTAAATTGATTTCAGGGGCGGAACCGGGGGGCTCCTAGGGGTCACGTGACCCTCTAACTTTTGAGATTTTTTTTTTGATAAAGTCATGTTTGGTATCGATTAAAATTTAAATTTTAATCTAAATCAAAGTTTAACAATTAATTTTAATAACATATTTCATAGAATCCATAATTGTTTAACTTTTATCAAAATTTACTAAAAAATTGATTTTAGGGCTTGTATGGGAGGGATTAAAATCGGATTAAAATTGAAAATATAGCCGTTATTGTAGACGAGTGAGACTCAATAACGGCCATATTTTCAATTTTAATTGGCTTTTAATCCCTCCCGAACGGGGCCTTAATCTCCACCAAACAGGGGTAAAATCATAATAAATTTAAATTTTTCTTTTTTCTCTTGCTCTCTTTTACTCTTTTCTTCACGCCTTTTAACAAAATCTTAACCCTTCTAATTTTTTAAAATTTGTATATAATTTCTCTACAAATTATCACATTTAGTACAAATCTTCATTTCCCAATCAATTTTTCAAGTAATTAAAATCTAAATTTGCATTTTCTCCTATCAAATTGTGTATATAGAATGTGTCTGAATTCATTATATCCAATTTGACTTATATTTAACGAATTGTATTTATTTGATTGATTATTAGTATTGAATATTAGTTATATGTTTTTCCTTTTGATTACTTGAATTGATTGTTTGTATCAAATATATTATAAAAATTTTAAACGTAAATATACATTTTCTTGTGATGAACAAAATATTAATAAAATGACTTTGAAATCAAATGGATGAAAATGATTAGCAAAATATTAATGAAGAAATGTTTTTTTAAATGTAAATCTGTATTGTCTCAAGTCAAATATGAATCATTCAAAAATCAAGAACAAAGTATTCGATTTGTACATGGTTTGATTGTGCCCCCTAACCTAAAATGTCTGCATCCGCCCCTGATTGATTTGATCTCCTCATTCATGGCTTTNAAGAAATGTTTTTTTAAATGTAAATCTGTATTGTCTCAAGTCAAATATGAATCATTCAAAAATCAAGAACAAAGTATTCGATTTGTACATGGTTTGATTGTGCCCCCTAACCTAAAATGTCTGCATCCGCCCCTGATTGATTTGATCTCCTCATTCATGGCTTTTTGCCATTTTGGTTCATTGACAGCATCTTGGAATGTAAGAGGCTCACAATCGGAAAACAAAGCAAAGTGACTGAGTGATTCTTCAGATTGACTAATGTCAGTTACCTCGTAATCTACAATTCATGCTGGTCTTTTTCTAGCCCAAAGAGAACGTGAACCTGCTACTGCATCGATAAGTTCATCAGATTCTGCTGCTGTTGGTGAAGTTTCAGCATCTGCAGGAGCTTCATTTTGTGGATTCTCGAAGTCAGAAACTGCACGAATTTGATTATGTAGAAGCTGTTGCCTTTCTTCTTCATTTTCTCCATCAAAATCTACTTGTATTTGTTGTTGACATAGTTTTCATCCCATTTCCAGAACCTTTCTTCGTCAAAAATTACATCACGACTAATTACAATTTCTTTGGTTATAGGATTGTACAATTTGTATGCTTTTGATTTCTCACTAACGCCAAGAAAAATGCATTCCTCTCCTTTGTCATCAAGCTTTATCCTCTTTTCATCTGGAATGTAGGCATATGCTATGCAACCAAAGATTCTGAAGTGGTCGACACTTGGTCTGCGTCCATTTCAAGCTTCTTCAGGCGTCACATTTTTAATAGCAAGAGTGGGACTTCTATTCAAAATGTGAATGCTCCATATGACTCCCTCAAACCAGAATCTTCTTAGGATACGTCCTTTTGCATGAATAGTCCACACCATGTTTAAGATTGTACGGTTCTTCCTCTCTAAAACACCATTCCGCTGTGGTGAATAAGCTGTTGTAAGTTTCTTTTGAATTCCTTGGGTCTCACAAATATTCACAAACTCCTGTGTGTTGTGTTCCCCACCACGATCACCGCGAAGAATTTTAATAGCTTTGCCTGCTTCTTTTTCGACCAGCATCTTGAAGCTTTTAAAAGCTGAAAAAGCTTCTGAATTTTCCTGTAAAAAATAAACCGAAGTTTTTTTTTTACTATAATCATCAATAAACATTATAAAATAGCGTTTACTACCATTTGATGTTAGATTAATGAGCCTGCATAGATCAGAGTGAACTAGCTCCAACGCCTTCTTCGCTCGCCATGATTTTCCTTGTGGTAAATGATTTTGATGTTGTTTGCCAACAACACAATCTTCACATATATTATTAGGATGAACAATTTGAGGAAGACCCGTCACCATATTCTTGTGAGATAGAGTCTTTAAACCATTGAAATTCAGATGGCCATAGCGATAATGCCCAAGCCACGTTGGATCATTCACTGCTGCTGCAAGGCAAGTCTGTATGGTTTAAATCTGCAGCGGAAATAGCCTATTTTGAGACATCTTAACATGAGCAATTAATCCCCTTTTTGGATCATAAATTTCACAAGCGCCTTCCTTGATTGTTTCTCAAATCAGGAATATAAAAGACATTTGAAATAGTTTCAATATTGTCATTTTTTATCTTGAATTGAATAGCACCCTTTCCCATAACAGTGACTTGTGAATGATCACCAAAACTTACAGTTGTACGAAAATCTTCATTTAAATGAGAAAAGAATGACTTGTTACCGCACATATGATTGCTACATCCGGTGTCAAGATACCATATGTCGGGTTCCAGTTTGTTCTCATTGACCTGAATAGCTATCAGTAAGGTTTCTTCTTCTTTCTTCTCTACAAAGTTTGATATCTCCTATTTTTCTTCGTCATTAGGCAATTTGGTATGACATTCAGAATGGTAGTGACCAAATTTGTGACATCTGTAACATTTGATTTTGGATTTATCGACTTGCTGATCATGCCTCCTCCCTTTGCCTTGAAAATTTAATTCATCTCGATACCTCCAGCTACCATTTCCTCAACCTCTTCCTCTACTTTGACCTCAACCTCTTCCTCTTAAACTTGAGGACCCAACATAAGTGGAGGCCTTTAAAGCTTGCTCTTCTGCAGTGGTACTTTGATTAATCTTTTGTTCATGAACTACCAAAGAACTTTGAAGTTCATCGAGTGACAAAGAATCTATATCTTTAGATTCTTCAATTGAACAAACAACATAATTAAACCTTGGGGCCAAAGAACGTACAATCTTCTCAAAAATGACTACATCTTCCATCTTTTCACCATGGAAACGCATTTTGTTTCCTATCTCCGTGGTCTTAGAACAGTAAGTAATTACAGACTCATTATCCTTCATCTGTAGTCTCCCAAGATCTCTTCGTAAAGCTTGAAGCTGGGCACGCTTCACTCTCAATGAAATTTGATACTTCTTTATTGAATTCCAAATTTACTTGGAAGTTTCTTTGCTAAGAATTGTTTCCAAGATTGGACGATCAATTGCCCGAAACAAGTAGTTTTTTGTCTTCAAATCCTTCAGCTTTTGTCCTTCCAACTCTGCCTTCTGTGCTTCTGGCAAAACCATCCCAACTGTTTGTTATTGTATCCCCGAATCAACCACCTACCAGTACTCCTTGGATCTTAAGAAATTTTCCATCAAAATGTTCCAATGGTCATGATGACCGTCAAATCGTGGAATTGCAGGTTGCATGAAACCTTAAGAGGCCATTATCTTTCAGTTGTTGCTGTGAATACAACTTACTGATTTTTTTTAATTTTTATTTTTGGAAATAAAGTTGCTGCCTTTTTTGGAATCTTGGACTCTCTACCTTACTTGTTTAAGACTATCAGCATCAATTTCTCTCCTCTTGTGGCTCTGATACCACTGTTAAAAAAAAAAAAAAAAGAGATGAACAAATGCAGAAATCCTGTTACAGAAAGAGAACAGAATAGATGCAGAAATGAAGACTTTATCAGAAGAAAAACTACTTGACTGTATTCATAACGTGATTGCCTTTTATATAGGCATTACAACCAACAAATTTGACAAAAAATAGCCAAAAAAACAATCAGCAACAACTAACCCATATCTATTGTTATTTGAGCTTAAAGATCGGGTAAATGATGACCAAACAGAGTAAATTCCTGAATACTAGGACAACTCATATACTAATAAATAAAAGAATAATGCTGCTCAGCCTGCTCTACCAGGCTTGGTAGAGCAGTTGCTCTCACATGAGGTGGGAGCAAAAGGCCAGGCAGAGTAGCTCGGTCCTAAATAAAACTTTAACAAATTTCTGTGTTTAATTACTACTCTATTTGGTACAAATTAAAATTTTGATTTTAATTTAAGTTAAAGTTAACAATTGATTTTAACCACGTATTTTACAGGATCCACAACTTTTCAACCATACATTTCATCAATTTTTATCAAAATTTACTAAAAGTTTGATTTTAATCCGTACCAATATGTTGAGGAGAATGTTAAATATATTCGCACTACAGTTTTTAAAAATTAATCTACTTGTACAATGATAGTCGACAATATTTGATGTGACAAAATCTAGACATTTGATTTAAAAAACAATTTTGAAATTTTTTTGAAATTGAAGAATGTGAAATGCCAAATCATGATTGTCAACCATCATTGTACATGTAAGCATGACTGAGTTTTTAATAACTACTACAAAAATATTTTTTCCTCAATTCAAAACATGAAAATAAAATATTTAAGATAAATCATCATCAAGAATGAAATGCACTAATTAATGGAATGTTGAAGATAAGAATTCGATCAAAAAAATTGAGAAAATAATTGCTACAATCAGTGGAGAATTTTAAATGTAATTAAAATATGATGTAATAAATAGAAATTATGATGATATAAAAATTGTGATCCATCCAAGAATTAGCATATTTATAGGGTTTTACTTGTTTACCCTTGAATCTCAAAAATCCGCCGTCAACTATTTTACAGTCATGCAGATTCCACACTCCATATCCAAGCTTAGCTGGTGATACGCAATCCCAGCTCACCCCACTCCTACCCTACCCTATTGTACATGTAGCCTCGCGGCTCGCTATATATCCTTCCTAAATTCTTTCTGATGTAATTTTTCGCATTTTAGCTACCCTTTTTTCGCTTGATAAACCCACATTTATTACAATTGTCTTGTTAACACCCTCCAGCTAGCTAGAAGGAGAAAAGGGTATACTGGATTTTCATTTCCAGCTCTACATTTTTGGATCTATAATTTCTAAGGTTTTTTTGCTTTTTTTGAGTTGAAATATAATTTAATTTGAGGACAAATGAGGGTTTGGGGAGAGTCGTGGTGTTTCTGTAATGGTGGAGGCAAGTCGGAGAGAATTAAGGCCGCCATTTTCTCCGGCAAAGGTCCGGCCATGGTCAGAATTGCTTCTGGTGGGACTGGTTTTTTGATCCACCGGAATCTACTCCTCACCACCCATGTCAACCTCCCTTCTGTCGCTGCTGCTGAGGCAGCTGAGATCCGAATACAGAATGACCTCTCAGCTTCACTTTTCCCTCATAGGTTAGCTGTTACGGGCATACATTTCATCCATAATTATGTTTTCTATGTTTTTTTTTGGGGAAAAATAGAGGAATAGATGAATGAAATGAATGTATTTCTAATAATCTATACGTGCGTAGAGTTGAATTAAATTGATCGTTTAGTTCTTTGATGTGATGATATGTGTGTGAAATAAATTAGTTGACTGAAAAACAAAATGCTTGGAGAATTGAATTAACTGTACAGAATTGCGATGGGTAGACGCTTCTGAGTTCCTGGTTACTCTTATTTAATTTCGGATCAGATAGAAATCAGGCTTTCTACAATTGATTAAAGATTCTCACCTCAGAATTTTCAGTTTAAGTAACTTTCCCTAAATAGCCTTGTTTTCATTCACAGTCGTGTGAAGACTAGGTGATTAACTCGCAAGTTATAAATCACATTCTACCTGACCGATCCATGGTCATGAACCTTTTAATATTGTTACGAAAAAAAAAAGAATTGGCACCTGAGAGAACGGGGATTGGTTGTTCGGTGGTTATGTATGGGATGCCCTGGCAGCTCACAGGCGAGAAGATTGCTAGCCTTTCTTAAAGAAGGGTAGTTTCCTAGTGAGAGTAGTTGTCTATGTCTTGCTTTTTTAGGTTATGCTCTTGAAGGGGGTAGAGCGGTGGTTAATGGGAGTTGGGATTATTCTAGCCTTTGAAAGCTGTCCAATCGGTCTAGTTTAGAAAGATTAGATTCTCTTCTCCCCGAACAGATCCATGTTCCACCTTTCAATTCTAAATTCTAAATCAGTTAAGCTTGAGGCGCATCAGATTTATTAGCCACTGCTCTCATAACTGACAGACTCGATGGCAAAATCCCTTTCGCAAAAGAGTTCGGTTACCATCACTTCCCTTATATCTCTGATCGAGCAGCAAATCAATCAATCTTTCATTCCTTCCCTCTTGTGTGGACTCTTAGTTCTGATTATTTTCAGTGTTGATTTTTAAGAACAGTCAAACAGGTGGATGGCACTAATTGTAAAGAAGTGATCTGATACCATTCTGAAAATTGAATGATTGAACTAGTTTCATTTGATGTTGTTAGCAATTTAAGTTTCTCACAAGTCATGTTGGTTTTTGATCCTCTAGGCTCTAATAGCGATTTGTAGGCTAGATAATTAGGTTGCTGTGTTTCACAGCCAGATATAAATGTCTTGATGTGTAATTTAACCTTTACTTATTTATTGAGAAAATAAAGATGAAAATTTTTGTTACTATTCCTTTACAATGTCAGCATCTTTGCATTCTAATTATGTGCTTACGAGGTGGAGTTGCTATTTATTGTAAAAAAGAATGTGTTGTATGCTTACTGTTCATAGTACTGAATTAGGATGCAGAGTCTCAATTATAAGATACCAAGCAAAAACACAACATAGAATCATGGTTTAAAAAGGCGGTAGTCAGGCGCGCCTTGAGGCCCGCCTCACTGTGAGACGCATGTAGTATGCCTCGAGGCGATATTGTTGAGGCTAAAAATATGAGGCTCACGCCTCTAAATCTGAGGCGTGCGCCTCATTTAAAAATTGATTTTTCAATTGTA
>CAIGRT010159270.1:0-14141 GCA_903798405.1 Fraxinus platypoda
AATGTTGCCGTAGGGTCTTTTGCAATGTTCATTGAACGTTGCTGAAAGTGTCTTCGGCAACATTCATTGCACGGTGCCGTAGACACTTTCAGCAACGTTCAATGAACGTTGCCAAAGACCCTACGGCAACATTCCGTGAACGTTGCCATAGGACACTTTCAACAACGTTCAAAGAACGTTGCCAAAAGTTAGAACTCTACGGCGACATCGAATCCGACAACTTGCACCCGAACGCTGCCAAAAATCTATGGCAACGTTTTTCGCACGTTGCCATATGCAGTTTTTGGTGTAGTGTAATGAGAAATATGGCCATTGATTTCTATGCATGTTTGCTTAACATATATGTCAATGGTCAATCAATTCAAATAAGATTTGAATAATTTATGAAATAGTATATTGAAATTTGTAAATAGTATAAATTTGGTTCTCCGAATTTGTCCAAGCTAAATGACATGGGAAAATACAAAAGCATTAACGTGACCATCCCACGTTTAAGAAGACATTGGATTCTTAATCCAATATCTCAAATTTGTATCTTGGTCTTAGTTTAAATATCCAGCAAAATACAAGATTTAGGAAAACGAAACATGGGAAAGCAATTGACTTCTGGGTAGAAATATGATATATACTAATCCCAGTTCAAAATTATGGGAAAAAAATTCCCAAACATAGCATAGCGAGGATTTTCCAAAGCTTTAAGGACATCATGCATATGGGGACGCTCGAATGTATCAGGTTGGAGGCACCATCTCGCTATAGCAGCTACAAGCCCTATTCCGTCAAACATAATATCATCCAACATTAATGTAGGGTCTATAATGGTTGGTTCGCACATACCAATGTCACTTAGTTTCTTTTGCAACCAATACTTGAGAGCGGAATCTGTGAGTTCACTGGCACCCAGTTCGCCCGTCACCAGCTCAAGCAAGATCAACCCAAAGCAATAAACATCATCAGCAAATCTTTCTTTACGTGTATCTGGCAAGTTACAACACAAACAAAAGAAATAAAGAATGAGTTTAACATGAATTCTTGATTGAGTGGTTTTCATATGCTTGGGCTATGTTTATTACACAATGAAAATGGTTAATTTGTATTTATTGTATTTCCCATTTTAATTCTTTTTATGTATATTCTAGAACCTTTTTTGTATACAGTATTCTGTTAGTTTGTTAGGCACATACGTGTATATTTAGCCCATCACTGTACATTGTAATTCATTCAATTAACACAGGAATATATCAATTTTATTCTCTCACTCTCTCCTTCGTGCACAGCTCTCTGGTTTTCTGCCTTTCTGAAACTAACAATGTCTGAAACTAACAAAGCTAATATAAATGGGTAGAATCATGAACCTTTTGAGTGGCTAAACAAATTTTGGTTAAGGCATCGAATGATCAAAATTGACATTGGACAAATGCATTATAGCCTCCATTTCGGAAGAATTTATAAATAGATAAAAATGAGCGGTAGATAAGTGGATTCATTGGAATGTGTGGTTGAAAATGATGATTGCATATTTCTCAATGATTTATACATTTTGTCAAATGGAGGCATAATAGGCCCAGAAAATTCAACAATTGACCCTGAAACATCGTCTTACTGCTAACAAAACTGTCTAATATGTAGAAGTAATGATGAATGTGGAACTATAATATAGAAACAAAAGAAAAGGTGCATACCTAAAGTGTCTTTTGCGGAGTTCCTGCATAGGAGGAGGAAAAATTTGTCATAATCCACTTATTATTGAAGGATGACAATCAGCAATTTACCACAGTATTTACTATTGTTATTTTATACAAATATTCTTAGCATTATAGAAATTCTATGTTTTATCTGGACCGTAGAGTGTAAAGGCTAGATTAGATTCGACTATGGCTCCTTGATATTCTTGTATCCATCTTGTAAGCAGCTCAGTCGTTCTTATAATATATTCATTACAAAAGCTCCTTCCCCAAAAGTTCCCTGTTGGATTTTTTACTCTGATAACATTGTGAATGGACAAGTTATATTACTGTATTATAATTTCTTTGTTAGTAGACTAAAACAAGGTCAGAGTTCCAAGGTTATAAAACTACCTAATGTCTGATTATCTATGATAAATGCAATGTCAACTCATAGTAAACTCACTGGTAATTGTGAAAGATAAACAGCCCTATAATGGGAGATCTACTCTTGGCTGTTGCATTTACCTGATAATCCCACTCTGATGAGTACCAATCTTCTTTGCATTATTATAGCCCCGAGTTAGTCTCTCTATCTGCTCTTCCCAATTTCCATCGAGAAATACGCTGCTTGTTCGTATATCTCTATAAGAATTAAGAAATTCAAATAGTTAAAAACCATTGAGTAAGGATTTTCAATGGAATCAATTGCATAG
The DNA here is from genome assembly GCA_903798405.1 of Fraxinus platypoda. Lineage (NCBI taxonomy): Eukaryota > Viridiplantae > Streptophyta > Magnoliopsida > Lamiales > Oleaceae > Fraxinus > Fraxinus platypoda. The sequence continues at coordinate 2,381 of CAIGRT010159270.1, forward strand.
ATAGATGTAAAAATTTTAAATTCTACATCAGAGCACTTCGAGTTAAATGTTTCATTAGTCATTGAACTTATACCTCTATCGCGTTTTACTCACTAAACTTTAAAATATATAATTATCAACCTTTAAAAATACACTTTCAAACTTGACAAATTTGTGGATTTCTTTTAAAAAATCAGGTTGTATTAATTGATTAGGTAATTAAGTCACACTAAAATATAATTTATTATCACAATTACGTACTCGTCACAAATCATATAACGTCACAGTCACAAAGACATAAAATGTGAATCACAATTGCTAATTTAGTTCCAAATTACACATTTTTATAGCTTACAACATATTTATCAATCACAAATTATCAAATTAATTGGCCAAAGCTTATTCATTAGTCACAAATTATCATATTAACTGTTACAACTTATTTATTGATCACAAGTTATCAAATTAATTTGTCACAACTTATTTATCAGACACAAATTATCAAATTAATTAGTTATAAATTATTTATCAATCACAAAGTATCAAACTAGTTCATCATAATTAATCAATTAACTGATCACAAATTACCCTTCATCTCACCCAATCCCCACTCCACCACCGCCAACAACCACCTAAAATGTCGTCGTCTTCTCATATCCACAGCCCACCACCACATCCCATGTACTAGCACCACAACCACCACCTCCTCCAACGCAACACCATCGCCCTCACTTGCACCACAACCACCACCTCCTCCAATCCACCAACTCCAGAACCATCAGCATCACCTATAGCATCTCCGTCACCATAACCACATCCACATCCAATCCAAAACCACCACCACCACCACATTCACCACAAATCCACAACAAAATCGTCGACTACAGTGTTGGTACACCATGTTCCCCACCATCGTCGGCCGATTCTTTAACGTCGCTACTATCAAAACATGACGCCTAAATTTCTAGTCACCTTGCAACCACTAATCGAGCCCATATCAACAACCAACACCTTTACCATACCCTGCCACCTCTACCTCACCTCTACTCAGATCTGAAAATCGCTCACTGCCACTTATGGTTCTCATTGAGGAACAATACATTGCTGCCACACTGGGAGGTAGCGGGCGACGTTGAGAGGTAGATGTAAGGAAAGTGGCGAGATCGATTTGGATCTGGGGACGAACGGTCTGTGGATGGTGTTAATATGTGTTGGAGATGGTATGGGCCGACTAGAGGCAGAAAGTGGCGGAGCAGTTGTTGTAGGGTTTGGAGGAGAAGATGACAATGGAAGAGATGGAGAGGAAAGGCAGCAATTGGCTTTTGTGGCTTCGGAGGTTTTTTAGCTTAATGGGTAAAGTATTGCGCGTGGGTGGGATGGGGGACATGTGAGATGGGGATGTCATGGGTGCACCTTATTTTTCAAAGATAAAACTTTACACCTGGTCATTAGGTTTGTGTGTAATTTCCTCTAATCCAAATCCTAGAAAAGTTATGGACCATATATCAAGCTACAAAATTATAAACAAATGAATAAAAACATTCAAAAGTAAGGTTCCATCCTAAAACCAAGCTTTTAGTTACAATATTTTTCCATTCCAAATAGAACTCTCCAATTTAACAAATTGTGACGATCGAACAAAAGAGAAAAACTACAGAGAACTCTTCGGAACAAATAATCTCGATTCCCACCGTCGAAATTTGGCTTCGAAAACCGCCGAATTATTGAGGTCACAAATTGGAAATTATTGGCACTGTTGAGAATTTTTTTTGAAGGCAATAGTCACAAACTAAGATGGTAATAGAAGTAGCGAATTGTGCTTGGTGATTATCCCAAAATAGGTTTGAACTATTTCGAAACCACAATTGGTGGCGAATAACATTGCATTGTTGTTGGATCTTCCTATTTTTAAATTGACGAAACAGTGTTGAAGCTCCAATCGTAAGTTGCTATGACAAAAATTGAAAAGATCCATTGACCTATAAACTGTCATATTGAAAAGATCCATTGGCCTACTGTAAGTTACTATGACGAAAATTGGGAAGATCCTTTGTTACTTGTAATATTGATCCAATAGCACGTGACCAACTCTGTGATATATGACATGTTGATATGGATATGTAACCTATGTACAATGACATGTAACCTGTGATATTGATCAAATAGCCTGTGACTAGTTTCTTTGTATCCGTGACCTCTAATATTGATCCAATAGCCGTGATCAGTTCTCTTAGATCTGTTACATGTGACATTGATCTGTCACCTATGCAATATAACACGTGACCTATAATATATTAACTGGCCTGTGAACTTGAATATATGATCTGCTATCAGTGCACAAAGACGTGTGACATCTGATACATGATCAGTTAATTTTAATCTGTAACCTAGTGACATTGATCTGTGAGCTATACAATATGACCAGTGAAGTATGACCTGGGAACTGTAACCTATGATTTGTGAACATAAATCAATGATATGTGACTTGTGGACATTGATATGTGACCTATTGCACAATAATCTATAACATGTGAACAAATTGTGAGTCACGATTACAAATTGAATCGCAATCTTACATTTTTTGTAAGGTGAAGTATTATTTATTGGTCACAAATTAACCCAATTTATTTGTCACAATCACCACCCAAAATTGCACTCCTACTCCAACAATGGCAACAACCAAACATCGGGCCACCTCACTACCACTGCTAACACCTCAACCACCACCTGCATCACTGCCATCTTCACTACCACCTGCACAACTACCATCATAATCACCCACCAACGACCACCCACAGAAAACAACACATCTACAAATCAGAAAACCACCTACAAAAAAGAAAACTACCAACCTATATGTTGCTGCGCTGTGAGCGCCGCCGTTGTAAGCCGTTGTGAGCACCACCTTGATATACATCATGATCTACACGTCTTTGACACACGTCGCTGTAAGAGCCGCAGCTGAGCGACGCTATTGCAGTGACGCTCCTATAAGCACCGGTGCTTGTGACGAGGAGAGGTTGAGAGAGTATAGTAGAGAGAGAATGGCAAGACAATGAGAAAATGAATTAGGGTTTGGAGGGAAATGAAATGGGGTGGGTGGGATAGGGTAGCGTAGGTAGGTAGGTCAATTTAGTTTTATAATATTATTATTTAATATTAAAATCTTGAACTATTATCTAATTTTTGTATTAAAAAAATTTTAAATTTTATTTTTGAAATTGAAAGTTAAAAAAACGTAGGTGAGTATAATTTCCACTATAAACAATATTCAACCCATGATAAAATGTTTGGGTTTACAAATTATGGAAATTACACTGTCACAAGTTTTTAAAGATTACAATTCAAAAAACAGGTTTATGATTTAATTATCTAAAAATCAGGTAATATTTCCACATTTAATATTAATAATAATATTAACCACTTTTCTCTCTCTAATTTAAATCTCCCTAGACCATACCAGAACCCTTCATTTCTCTTTGTTGTAATCAATGAAAATCCAAAAATTCCAAACATACTGGTTTACAGGTCACGGGTCATTGTGCATAAGTTACAAATCAATATCTATGAGTTACAGATCGCTGATTTATGTTCACATATTATACTTCACAAGTTATAGGTCATATTGTATAGGTTACAGTTCAATGTCATAAGTCACATATCAAAATTTATTGTTTACAAATCACATGTCTTGTGCACTGATAATAGGTCACAAACTCAAGTTCACAAGTCAGTTCATATGTTACAGGTCACAGCTCAATGTGCATAGGTCACACATCAATGTGCATAGGTCACAGATCAAATAGAACTTGTCACAGATCATTGATTTATGTTCACAAGTTATAGTTCACATGTCACATGTTATATTTGTATAGGTCATAGATCAATGTCAACAAACCACATATTAAAATTAACTGATCGCAAATCATATATCACGTCTTTGGGTATTGATAAAAAATTATAGTTCATATGTTACAGGTCACATGTCATATTGGTCCAATAGTCCACAAGTTACAAATCCAAAAGATTTGGTCACAGACCATTCGATCAATATCACGAGTAACAATTTACAGGTCATGGATCACATATAGTGTGTAGGTCACAGGTCATAAATTTAAGAGAACTGGTTATATACTATTGATTTCTTCGACCTCAATGACCGTTGCCTTAAAACATTGCCAACAATTTCTAATTTGTGACCTCAATCGTTCGACGGGTTGCAAATAACCAAATTTCGATGGTGAGAATCAAAGTTATTTACTCCGGATCGACTTTCTGATACACAAAGCTAACAACTTCCAATTTGTGACCTCAACGTCCGACAGATTTCAATTAACCCGATTCCTGCGGTGAGAATCAAAGTTATTTGCTTCGGTGAGTTCTCCGTAGATTTTTGTCTTGTTCGATATTCTAATAGCTTCCAATTTGTAACTTCAATAATCTGATAATTTTCAAACAATTAGCTTCTAACGGTAGTAATGGAGAATATTTGCTTCGAAAATGTCTTTGTGGCATTTCTATTTTGCTCGGTCTTCACGATTTTTTGTTTTGAGGAGTCCCGTTTGGAACGATAACTGAAAGCCTTATTTTAGGATGTAAATTTATTAGAATTTATTTTATATATAATATTTATTAATTACCATCTGAGTTTTGAACTTTTAAACATTTTCTCTTAAAATTGATTTGGGGTATAGTTAAGGCATGACTTGTGTATTCTTCCCTTACAAATTTTTCTCACATTTTCAATGCCCACCACCTTGTTAACAACTTAGTGAATTAAATTAAAAACATGAATATTCTTGCCCTTCGATGCAATCTATGATACAGTCCTACCATCTGGTCCTCAAAAATCATCCAAAACTATCATAAGTAAGATTCTGAGATCAATTGCATATTTGTTAGAATGACAGGTAAAAAAGACTATTTGTGCTTTTTACCAAATTAATCATGACATGCAACTATAATTGAGAAATAAGTGTCCGAAGTTATAAGCTGAATATGAGGCGCAACAGCTAGGACAACTCTTGAGCGACACCAAAAGGCTAATCTCACGACTATCAGCAATCACCGTGTCAATGGCCTAAATTTGTTCAACAATATTGATGATAGTTGGAGGCAGATAATCTGAAAAAGCAACCCAGCAGGAGCACTATCTTTTACCCAAAATCAATTTCCTCCAACCCAAATTACAATATTGTTAGAGCTCCTACTCACGAAAATAAAAAACTTGTTTTTCATTTGTAGTTAAACAATGTAATGGAACCTCAGGAATTTCGGGTGATTAGGCAAATAGGATTCAAGTTTGTATATGAATATATTTTCCTTCTTCGACTACAAACCAAACCAAGCATTGTTTTTTAACAAAATTCCCATGTAAACAGAATAAAAATGAATGAAGGTAATTGGATGCTAATTACCCGTGAACAAGTGGCGGATTACAATAATGTAGATATTCCAAACCCTTTGCAACTCGAATTGCAATTTTCATTCTCTCGTTCCAATCCAGCAACGACAAACTGCAATCAACATCAACGTCAAAATAGGCTTTCTTAAGCAAAGAACTAGATTAATCCCTTTAATAGGACATATACCTGTACACTATGAATTTCACTGTCTCATTTTCCCAGCAATGTCCCAAAAGAGGACCAGGTTTGGAAAGAGATAATTTGCTGATACCCTCCAACTCGGACATGTAAGCTTCCCCATTGACAAAGCGCAAATCAATTATTTTGATGACAGCATGGATTGATGCCGACTTTTTCACTTCCCGAAAGTTTAAAATCCCTTTAAATAAAAAACCAGAATCATTGTGCGTGATTAGGTTTTTATTGCTGAAATTACCAGTGGCCTCAATAATTTGCTGCTCCGTAAATGAAATTCCCATATCCTGAAAGTTCAGAGCCGATTCATTCAAACGGAAGCTTAAATCAAAATCCGAGGCGAAGGAGCTGGATAGCGAGTCTTCACGAGCGACCCGCCGGAGCTCTTCTCTCTTCAATGTGGCTCCGACTAGTCTCCCCCAATTGTCGTACGCTCTTGTCATCTCCTTCCGAGGCTATTAACTTCCTCCCAGAAACTCTACTGTAATATAGTACTCCGAAATGAATATCATATTCAAGATGTCGGCTTGAACCAGTCAACGTGGAAATGATCATGGAGGCTTCTTGCTTAGCCGATTAAATTGACCGCATTTTTATTCATTTGAATGAACAATCATGCAACGTCCTTGATTTATATATTTTTTACACTGTGTCACGTGTTGATAAATGATAGACGATTTTTAAAAAAAAAAAGAAATTTTCTTTTTTTGGTCCAACACTTCTTAAATTTTCACACAATGTATAGCAAATTTTAACCCGTAGAATGTACACTTAGCATCATTGTTTTATGTATATTATTTAGCAACATTGGTTTCAAGCACTAATCTAAGTAATAACTACATGGCATTAAATTATAAATTCACCTAAATANATAATATTACATAATTCATTTGATTCAACTTACCGATGTGGCCAACTAGACTCGTGTTCTAACATTGTAGGTGTCAAGTATCAGTTTAAGTAGCAACTGCATAAAATTAAATGATAGATTCACTTAAATAAAATATCAAATGAATTTATCAAGTGTGGTCAACTAAACTAATATTAGGTGGCATTATTCTTAAAGAGTAATATGATTCATCATTATTGGTGTCAAGCACCGATCTAAATGATAACTGCATGATATTAAATAATAAATTCACTTAAATATAATATCACATGATTTATTGGTATTAGATAACATTATTTAAGAAATAAATCATTTAGAAAGGTTTAATTTCAGTAAAAAGAACATTTAGGTATTTGTACCTCCATCATAGGCATGCTTGTAGATGATCTAAGAACTTTCCAATGTTAAAACCACTCTCCACGAGTGACATGAGATTTCATTCTTTAATTGATAGAGGTATTACGTAACTACAATTTATTTATTAAAAAAGTATAATATGCTACCTTCGTACAATTTATGGCCAACCAATATGTATAAAATATTGGTCATGACATTGAATAAATTTATTTGCACGGAAGAATCAATTTTCCGGTCACTTCGTGCGGGGCCCACTGACAAAATTGAAGATGCACGTTATCTACATAATTTGAGGAAGAATTACCATATTATCCTTGCAAATGTCAAGCCTTTCTCTGAATTATGCATTCGATTGTAAGTTTGACCAATTCAAACTTTGGAAGGAATACTTTGAAATACTCATTAGATGGCCCACCACCATTTTGCATCTTGACAGGATTAATTCAACGTGGAATTTTACCGTGGATAAAGTGCTAATATTTTTGTCATGGTAAAATTTCTCAAAAATCATCAACAATAATTTGAGAACTGAAGAATATGTAACCAAAACGGGTGAATTGGTTTTTGATATTCCAATAATATCTTCAAGTCAAGTTTCATTGCATGTTCTTCAAACGATTTCGTTTTCGTCTATTAAAGCTTGAAAATATATATTAACGAAACAAGCAAAACACATAAATTTTTAGCTCACATAAATAAATCGTTTCGCTTAATCAACACAACATGACAAATCGTGTCAGTTCTTTATGACAAATCATAGCAACTCAACATAATTCGGACGCACAAATTAGTAATTTCAATTGTTTTGCTCACAATTATTGTAGGATAACGACGTCCTTACACAAACATGTAGCTTAATGACTTTGAGCCAAGTAATCTCGAAAACGATCCCACTCATTGCGTTGCATTTCTGGTGCATTCATTTCAGTTGCGGCTTCTTCCTGTTCATCTGGAAGTTCTACCTCCGCCCCGTCCTGATCCGTTTCCGCAGTTGCAAACGCCTCGTCGACAGCTCTGGCCCGTCGAAGGAAGTTGTGTATACCCATAGTAGCTAAGACAATGGCAATCTGCACGTTGAAATTGTAACTTGGCATACGATCGAGAATTTTCCACCGATTTTTCCACACACCAAATGCACGTTCTATTACATTCCTGCATGACGAGTGTCCGAAGTTAAATTTCTCGCGCGCGTTTCGAAAGTCCCATCTCTGACCCGTCTGACCATCGTAAAACTGTTGAAAATGATAAAATATATCTGATCCCTTATACGGAGCCATGTACCCAAGTCTATGTGCGAATCCAGAATCGACAAGATAATATTTACCTTGCCCAGGATGCGGAAAATCAATTTCAGGACTATGTATAGCCCGTGCCAGTATGCTTGAATCATGCGTGGTCCCCGCCCACCCAACATGCACAAATGTGAAACATAAATTAAAATTACATACGGCAAGAACATTTTGTGTGCGTCCGATAAAATTAACTTGTTCGCCCCGCGGCATTACAGCTTTGACGTGCGTTCCGTCAACCGCATCTATGCAATCTGAAAATAACGGATGCTTATTGATATTTGGTACGTGATGCTCGGCACCTTGATTATAGTTCGGATCAGGTCTTATTAGACGCTCACTAAACTCCACGATGGCTTCAAGCACCTTCTTGAAATAATGTCCAACTGTTTCCAAAGAATGGTTGAATAGCGTTTACACCTATCTGTACCCTTTTCCATGCGCTAATATGCACAGAAACATCCCAACTTGTTCATACACGTCCACGTGCTGGCCACTACGTAGTCTGTATTCATCGCGGAGTATATGTGTGAATGCTCGCAACGTTATAGGATACATCCGAAATTCTGCATAACACTTTTTGGGACTATATTTCATGGCATCCAACCTGAACATGTGTCTATTTCTCGCAAATGGGAATCTTGTAACTCGACTTCTCTGTTCACGATAGTATGCAGCTACGTTTATTTCTCCTTGTCGACAGTATCGAAACCATTCGACGATGTCATCTTGCAGTTGTTGCACAAATTCCTCTTCGTCAATTTCGACTTCATCATCGGAGCAGGGCATGAGGCCACAATGAAAAGGTTGTCGCGCCATTCCACTTCGTAATATTACGAATAATGCTCAAAGCAGTTTGACTAAAAATGAGCAGGAAGAGAAAACCTACTCACAACTCTTCCTTTGAAATACTTTGTTTAAGATATTGGTTGAACGTTTCCTTATATAGACCGTGCTACGTATTTTATGGCAAAAGTACAAATCATGGCACAGATGAAATGCATCCCCGAACAACACGTTGTAGCTGTTTACCTCTCTGCAGTCTTTGTCTCTGAATTCTTTGTACTCCTTGTTCTCCTTTTCGAAATGCAAAAAATGAAAATCATGGTGTGAAGCATAAACCACAACTTGCAGGCTGAGCCATTAAGAAAAATTAGAGATATAAGTAAAGTTCAAATAGTTTTGAAGAACTGTTTTGCTCCAGTTCATATGAAAAGTTTTGGATAATTTTCAAAGACTTGGCGATGGCTAGTTTTATATGCTGAATATTAATCTCAATTAGAAAGTACCCAGGTACCAAACACATAAATCACATAAATCCCAGGTACCCAGCTACTATACAACACGTTCAAACCAAGATCCCAAATACAATTCGCAAATTGAGCACAATCTCATAATTTTGATTTTCACAGTGAACACAAAACCCCCAAATTCAATTAACAAACTGAACACAGACTCATAATTGTCTTCAAGGGATCACCTTAAACAAGTTATCTCAATCACAATATTGAAGAATTCACGCATATCCAGGAATATTTAGAATTAATGATAAGCATATAATCAATAAGAAAAAAATTATTTTCCCTAATTGAAACCCATAATTCATCAATTGTAGGACACCAATTAAATTGGATAAAAAATCAACCTTTTCTTTTCAAGATCCTGATCTAGACGAGCCTATAAGCTAGCATTGAGTCAAAAACAACGATACATATTGTGAATTAACAAGCAAAACACCCAGTTTCAATATGTTGAAATTGTGTGTCTCTGGGAGCAAGCAGAACACCCATTTTCCTGCTCGAATGTTGAAAGTGTTTATCATATTCTTCCTTACAAATTGATTCAACAAGGATTAACAAGCAGAACACCCAGTTTCACTTTAACCCATGGTGAATAATATGATAAATTCTTTGAACATTCGAGCATTTCAATACTCATGAAACTCAATACACATTCTGCCATATCTCTAAAATGCTGACGCCAACTCTGTACAAAGAATCTGCCCTCCACTCATTGCAAGAAATTCGAAAAACCAATCAGAAAAATAGGTACAGGCAAAAATCCCAATTACCTTAATCTTTGGCTCCCACCACTCATTGGAGGCAGCAATTATTCCCGTTGCGGAGTTATACTCGACACCACTGTAATTCAACAGCTCCGTGAGTCTTTTATGCTTTTGACGGAGAGAACCCAAAGATTCTTCAACTGTTGCTTGGTCCAGATCTGCCCGGAGTCGGTGTTGAAGAACTGGATCACTTGGTCCCAGCCGTGTTTCATGAAGCACTTTTCGTTACGGTGACCGTCGGCTATCACCATCTCACAAGCGGCCACGAAAATTTGGTTATCGTGTTTGGTCCAAATGGCATTTTTTCAGGCTGGTGCTTGGGTTTGGCTTGTAGGAGGGTTGGAGGTGGACGACGAACCATTGTAACCCATCTGCGATCAGAAGCCACAAAACATCAGTTTGCAATAAAAAAATTTTGGGAGTGACGGTGGTTTGGTAATCAGCCAAAATGGGAAAATCAGTTTGCAATCAAAAAAATCGACCATTACCCCAGAAAAACGTGGATCCATGGTGTGATAGCAGTTTTTTCTTGGCAACAAAACTGGAAGGACTCAGTCCGAATGAAGCTGGGAGCAGTTGTTCGTGTTCGTGGACCACCTTTTTTACTCTCGGGGAGAAGGATGAAGTTGGGAGTACTTCGTCGAAGAATATAGTTGACGGAAGGGGTGTCAATTGGTGGTTCGGTTCTGGGAGGGAGAAGAAGCATTCGGTTGTGCCATAATCAAAATGTTGGGCAGCAAGGATTTCAAGTCGCTCGCAGGAAGGGAAAGTGGTTGGGAGAGAAGAATGAAGTGGGTTGGTGAGGCGTGAAATGGGGATTAATCTGTCTTATGGCCTGACTTGGTGCATAGCAGTTGTCAGAATTTGTGGAATTATAAAATCATCAACGGTCCAAAAATTGCTATCTAACGGTCGGAATTGTAATGGTAAGTGCTCCCAGACACACCCTAAGTATAAAATATCATAGAACAAAAAATACGAATATGGTCAAGCCTTCCATTGAGGTAAGTCAAGTTGGTAAATTATTTCCATAGTTTAGAAAGAACTGCAATTAGTATCCCTTGCTTTCGGGGTGGACTGTTTAACTGAAAATAATTTTGTTGGTAAATTATATAGTGGATAATATATTTTTTTCTCTAGTGACAATTTGGTAACTTACTTTAATTTTGTTCAACTACGTAACCATATTTTAATTTGATTTTAATTGGTTAACTCGGTCCATTTCATTCACTGGATGGATGAAAATTTATGACCTGACAGACGATGATGACCATCGTTTATTTCATGAAGTTTCACTTGTTCAGCCAAGTGTATGACCATCATTCATGATTGTTGTACCATCAATTTTCGTTAGATGTCTCATTAGAGGGAGTATCATATTAGGGGCATATCTTTATTCTGTATAATTTCTGTGAGATATGTATAATAGGGGTACCAGTTTTGAATCATGTTAACATTATTAATTTTCTTTAAATTAAAATGATTCGACAGGTTGTTATTGAGTATAATGAAGTCACACGTTTAAAGGAGAAATTATTATTGATTTTATTTAAGGAGGTTTGATCGAAAAAGATGCGTGTGA
>CAIGRT010159296.1:0-38966 GCA_903798405.1 Fraxinus platypoda
GCCTTTCTTGATTTTGTCATCAGTAATCTAAACATCACCCTTGGTATCGTAAATCGCCCTCTTCTTACAGATGTACCCTCCATTGGCCCTTTGTACAATTTTGATCTGGTAAGTGATCGACTGAACAACATAAAAGCATTCCCTTCAACAATGCTATAGCTATGGTTGCAATTTTACTTTTTACCTCATCCTTTCTATTCCCCTCTTAACAAACAATCTAGATAAATTGAGAAATATTTCATCAAGATGGAGACTTTGCACTTCAAATGAATCCTTGCGGTGTGAACCAAATCCAATAATCTAAACAATACAATAGCCCTTACAACCTTTACAACATCACAGTCAAAATTAAACATGGCCAAGGCAGAAACCCACAAAAATACACCTTTCAAAAGAGCCGAAAATGATAGAAAATTCATCAAATTGCTTGCATATTCATACATTCATAAAAAGCAAGAAGATATTCATGAAATGCACTAATAAAAGTCAAGATCCCTAATAAAGGTCAAGATCCTGAACATCGAATTTCATTAAACTGAATTTAAAACATTCATATTTACATTGATTTTTCAGATAGACTTCTAAACCAGTACTAATAAAGAAAGAAACCCAATATTTTCAGTCAATTCTTTCACCAACCTTTACAAATCTACTGGATGAAGCTGTGCTGCACACCAAGGCCATGTTTGCCATAAACAGCACCGGGCCTGTTATAGAAATAAGGACCCCTTTTGGATTTGTTAACCCTAGAACCACCTCTCTTCCCCATTTTCCTAATCCTCTGCCTCCCGAACCTGTCCTTCAGCATCCAAGGCACCAACTCATCATCCAATCCAAATCCATCTTCATCGTCCATGTCTTCGTCTTCGTCTTCGTCAACATCTTCCTCATAGCAAACATCAGCGGTGGTCAACGTCAATTGGGGTGGTGAGACTGACAGAGACTCCAAGGAAATGACGACACCAGGCGACTCACTTCCTTCTTCTTGTTCCTCCTCCTCCTTCCCGATCTCTGACGTCATTTCATCGTCCATCGAGGAGCAGAGGTCTTCTTGTTCATCGTCTTCTGATAAAGATGTGTCCACGAATTCCCACGAGGACAGGTCATCAACGACGTCGTACGCTTCTTCTTCTTCAACCGAAGAAAAGGAACCCATGTTGGATCCATTGTTTTTGGCCATGATTGTTGCAGTTTTTCTCAACATTTTCCACATTTCCATTTGAATTGGATTTGTTCTTCTCTCCTTTTTTCTGGGATTTGTTTTGGAGAGGCGTCACCTTAATAATATAATATTATCGCACCGTCTGTGGTTTTCTTATTTTTTAAAATTGAAACAAAAACTAGGAAAATACTTAGCCATTGGACCACGTGTGGGAAGGTGAAATTCTATTGGTTAGCTTTGCGTGGCAATGTTAGCGTGTTAACCTTTTTCTTTATTCTTTATTCTTTCTACTTTTTTTTTCTTTATTTATTTTTGAGGAAAAACAAAAGGAAAACTTTCCAAACTAGCCTTCCTGCAACAACCAATTTGAAAACAATCATGTTACATTTACATTGTTTTTTACATCATTATTTACACTATGCCATATCATAATACATTATCAAACAGTTTTAAAAAAATACATTTTACCAACTCACAATTTTTTAAAAATATAAAGGGAATGAATGTACACTTATCATAATTGATTTGAAAAGTATATTTTTTAAAAAAAGAAAAAAATATATTTGGGAGCATAAAGTGAGTTGGACCGTCCTATCAAGGAGGGTGACTTATTTCGTACAACTAGCACAAGTCGTGTCACAAATCAATTCTGTCAAAAGCTTGTAATATTATTGACAACTGCACCATACAAAAATCCACCAGAATAGACACAACAAGGGGGTGGATGGTTTTTTTTTCAATATTTTCCTCACATGGAGCCTATCCCATGTGAAATAGACACAACAAGGGGGTGCATGGTTTTTTTTTCTATATTTTCCTCACATGGAGCCTATCCCATGTGAGTATGTGTAATTTTTTTTAAAATTTTTTTCTGTACATGAGGAAAAATTTTATTAACGAACCCACTGCTATTCTTCTTACAATTCTTAGTTTAAAATTTGTCAAACGAAGTCCACGATCACGAAAGGCCAAATTATTTTTCTTTGTTAAGATTTAATCTTTATATTTCTTCAGACAAATGTCAATCCCAAATTCAAAACAAAAAGGTTGCAGTATACTGATGACCATCATACTAATATTCTAGTATGAAATTAGTTCAGTGTTTGTTAAAACAAATTATTGCACACTCAACTGTATCATAGGTTGATTAGATAATAGAAAATGGCTATAGTATTGTTGAAATGGATAACACCAAGTAGGCAAAACACTGTTCAAACCACATTGTTCTGTACACATTATACAGGCTCAAATGAAGCATCACAATGGGGTGCTACTGTATTTGAGATGCAAAGCATCGCGCCTTTACCATGTTCTCCATTTTCCTCCCTTTTCCAGGGTCCTTTTATTTTACAATTACTCAGGGAGAAATATAAAGAAAGCACAGTGATATAACAGTAAATGAAAGAATTACACCAGCCATTCTGACGAAAATAACTAGCAGATGAACAAACAATTACAACCTGCAGCAGAAGGGAGGGAAATCATTGAAAATTGTTAGTGTCACAATGGTTTGGCTTATTAAGCACGTGCTTGGTAGTAAATTTTGACTTTGATAAAAAAAAATGATGAAATATGCAATTAAAAAATTGATAAAAATTATGGATTGTACAAAATATGTGATTAAAAATGAATTTTAAAAAATAAGGGTCAAAAAAGAATTATACTGATCAAATCACTTCAATCCTGGGTATAATATTTAGTTGAAACTAAATCCACTATTTGATGGCCATTATTTTTTAAAAATGAAGTTTTAAAAAGTGATTTTTTAAAGAATTTAGGGTTAAAAAATACGAAAAATTTTGAGTTTAGGTGCAAAATATTTTATTGTGTAAATGTGTGATTAAAAATAAGTATGAAAATGAAAGAATTCTGAAATAATAATTGTCGGGCTAAAATTGATTTTAGTAATATAGTTCAAATAATTCTGGTTACACAGGTGACATGAAGCAGAATATCAATTAATGCGTGTCAAGCTATTATTCACATGCTGGGGAAAAGGATAAACATACTTTGTCAGAAATTTGACACAAGTTTGACATAATTGTATATGGTAGTAAATGATTGAATAGAAAAGCTGACCGTACTTTAAATTGTTCAACTATAAAATGTCACGTGTCATTATATCAACATTTCATATGCTGGGTGAGGGAAAAGGATAAAGCCACTTTGTCAAAAAAAATTGATAAAAAGCTTGACATAATTGCATGTGAGAATAGATGATTGAACGGAAAAGTTGATCGTGTTTTACACTGTCCAATTATAGAATATCACATGACACTGACAAATTTTATGTCAAGTATGATCGGAGGGAAAAATGCATGGGTCCCATATTGTACGTCGCTAAAAGCAACAAACCAGTAATATAAATTTTTTTTTTTTATCGAGATGGGGGGGGTGGTGGAAGGGGACAGTCTTCACCTTTTTCGAGGGTAAGAAGTGCAAAGTCAAGTAAAGGCAAAAATCCTATCTGCAATGTTTGTGCGGCAAATAGGACATTCAGAACAGGCAAGCGAACAAGATTTACATACTGCCAAAGTAGAAACCAATGTTAGAGTTGCTGCACTAACGATCATAAAGTTAGCATCAGGAAAATGACTTACAGCAAAAATGACGACAGGGAAGTAGCATTGCAGCTGTGGCGGACTCAAAACATACTTTACATACATGAGAATTTGCATCTACATTCCCATTGTGCTTATGTTCTTTCTCCTTCATTTCTTGCATTCGAGCCTGAAGTAGTTAATGAGGAAAACATTAAAACCACAATGTTGTTTTAATGTACAATAAGCCGATGAGAGATAATGATGAATTGCTCCTGTCAAATAGATTTCTTGAGTATTCGGGTTTACTTATGACATGAAACAACTTAGTATGGGTCTAACTTATTGATGTGTTCCTCAAAAATCTATTTGAATCCATTTGATTGTTTCTGCGGACAAAGCCATTGCTCAAAAATACTAAAAATGCTTATATTTCTCCTTTGCTTAGTTTATTGCAAACAGGCAAAGGAGACAGTACTATCTACGTACTTAATTTAGTAAAATGCGATACCATCAAAAAGGCACTCGATAATTGAGATTTAAGAGTGGTGCTAGAAAAAATGGCCTCAAGTTGATAAAGCAACAATGAACCCAGAAAGTCTTAAAATGAACACAAATATAGGTGAATGGCATGCATAAACATGAAAATGCAATTTTAAAGGAGAGAATTTTACCTTCAGGCGTAGAACAAGTGGTTCTTCATTAGAAATGTCAGAAGCTTGTGTTGTACGATCTTGATCTTGTGTATCTTTAAGGACTGGATCCTTGTAGTCAACATTATCCATTCTTAAATCACTGTTTCGATCGGTATCATCATTCTGTCCATCACTAATCTTTGATTCTTGCACAACGCTACGCTCTTTCTTTAGCTGAGCAACAAGCACCCACATGTTTGCCAAATCATTTTCCAGAGCCGCCTCCCTCTCTTTTGCCTCTTCAAACTTTTTCCTATAGTCGTCTTCCAAAATTTCCTTCTCAGCCAAGGCAGCTTCTAGGGCTGACTCCCTTTGTTTCCTGGCTTGTAACTCCATCTTTAGATCATCAGGATCAAGGCTCCATGAGTCAAAGTCATCATGGACCATTCCAGAACCATCATTCACTCTAGTAAGCCGACCTCTGCGACCAGTCCTTTGGCCATCGTGGTATTTGCGGTTTCCACTATTACCAGTTTGTAAACTGGAACTTCTAGACTTCAACTCGTGAGCAGCCTGTAATTCTTTTTCTAGTTTTGCATTTTGTACTGAAAGCTTGGTTACTTCACTAGCTAAATTTTTCAGCTCAACTGCAGCAGCAGAAGCTAGTTCCTTAGCATAAGAAGCTTCTTCAGACAATTTCTGATTCTGTACGCGTAATCCACTATTTTCCTCTACAGTGTGAACGTGTTCTAGCTTTAGTTTCTCATTCTCAATTTCCTGCTCAAAATAGAGACATCTATCAAAATTAAATAGGTGAAAGAACACAAGCTTTTATTTCTATCTGGGGCACAGCGTTTTGGCAGAATAACAATCTGGGTAAGTTTAAAAAAAATGTAGCAATACCAATCACTAAAACTTCACCGGAGTATATTTATAAAGCTCCAGAATATCATAGAAGTTACATAATGAAAAGAAAGATGTATAAACTACTCTAGAAGTGTCGATTTCTATTTGTCCTTGCACAACATGGTAAATGGGAGTATCAGGATGAAAAGATAAAAAGGAAAAAATATTTATAAGTTAGAAATTTCAAATCTGAAAGGAGAAATTTTTCTTGGTAGGCTAAAATTGGAAAACCCTAAACAATTGATTACATTGTCATCTAGTTAACTTATGTCTAGAAATTAAGCCCCCATTTGGGCTCCATTTTTGTGGAAATACATTTTTCTCTTTCTTATTTTCAACCTCACATTCTCCAATAAAATAATATTGCGCATAAATTTAAAATTTTTCCTTATTCTTTAACCACACATTCTCTCAAAAATATTATTCCAAGATACATTTTTCCTCAAAACCTATTTTTAATGGAGCCCCGAACATGAGCTAAAATGCAATTACCTGAAACTGCATTTTTTTTCTCAACTCATCGACACATTCATTGGAAGCACACTGTTCAGAAGAGTATGATAATTTGTCAACTGAAACTGAAGCAAGTCGCTGCTCCAGATGAATAATTTTCTCTTGCAGTTCCTTGTTTTCAGCACACTGATTATAACAAAATAACAACCAACTTAATAAGGACAGGCAATCGACCAGAAGCATAAAAATGGCTTGAACAAAAAGGTAGGCAACAGTTCACATGGCAATAGCTTTTTTCAAAACATCAAATTTTATTGTTTGACCTTATTCTGCAGCTGTTCCTGGAGTATACGGTTGTCCGCTGATTTAATCTGCGTTTCAAACTCAAAATGCTTAATTATATAACAATTTAATTCTTTCTGCAAGTAAAAAGTGGCAATCACAGTAGATAAATTTGCAATATCAAGCAAGATGAAGGAGTGACCTCTAACTCAAAACCTTTCTCACTACACTGTGCCATCAGTTTCATGACTGTCTGTTGCAAAAAATAAAACCAACATCACGATATTAAGCCTTTATCCTTTAGCACTATGGCAAAATTGCCGCCCCTAATTCATTTACAAATGAAAAAGATGACCTGCTGCATTTCATCCATAGATGCATTACCAACTGATGCTTCACCACTCTCGACAATGCGCTTTTCCAAGACTCTCATCTGCTTTCTCTTTTCTTCGATTTCGAGCTCCAAGTTCTGAATCTGTGCATCAAACACATGCTCATATTGAGTTCAAAATCGATGGGGAACAATTATTCCAACATATACAAGGCAAGAAAGAAATAATAATGTGACCTCAAAATTTCTGACTAGCAAGAATTAAAAAAAAAACCCTCTTATTTTAAACAATGCAAGTCAAATTCAAGATATACCTAAACAACATAAAGCAAGTATAAATAGAATTCAGCTAGTTGAGTCATACTTTTCTTGAAGTTTAAAATGATAGGGTAGCTTGTATTTCATGCTTTGCCCTTTAATTTTAAGGTTCTAAATTTTAAATGAAATTGAAAAGAGGAAAATTGTAGATTAAGAAGTTGAAGTGTTAAATAGGAATATAATGAAAACAAAATACTGGAAAAGCAGGAAGCTAATACTAGAATAGCACAGATTGTTGAGTTGTACAATAGTTCGCAGTGCAAAAATTTGTGGCAAAAAAGGGAATTGACTAGAGTAAATTTAACGATATATTTTTTTAAAGGAAAATATAAGGATACCTGAGTTTTAGAGCTTTCAGGATCATTTATAGATTGTTCTATCAAACGTTTCAGGGTACTAGTGCCGAGTGCAATCTCTCCAGCAAGCATTTTCACTTGCTCAACAAGGAGGTCATTCTGATCTGACATTGACATCCCGTCCTAAATAACAAGATAAGAGCATAAAAGAACTATAGCAAAGCAGTCATTACAAAATTAATTTGTTGTAGACATAGAAAGCATTTAAAATTTCAATTTACAAAACTAGTGAATCAATATTGTAATTGCTTCAACACATTTCCATTTCAGATGATAATATTGCTCAAAATAAGTCAAGCTAACATTTAAGAGGCGCAAAAAAACAAAAACATTAAAATTTTGAAGCGAAGGTATAACATACAATAGGCATTTTTGACGTGCAGCAAGAACCACTAATAAGTTCGCCCACTTGAGTTGTCTCAGTTATTGTACTGCCAGCCTGTGATAAATTATCATTCCAATTGCTAGATGCTCTTCTGTGTATTGAAGCATAAGCATCTGATGACATAGACAAAGCAGAAGGTGGGGAGTCCTTCTGATTCTCGCCATCAATGAGCAAAGAACTCTCTCGTGGAGCATCCAACTTCTGATTGACAACAGGAAGAGAATAAAATTGTAAAACGACAACACAAGAATTATTTTTCTACTAGATGTAAACCGAAAGTTACTAAACTTTGTTTTATTGGTGTGGATTGAAATGCAAAAACTTGGTAGAAATAATCAAAGTAATCAACAAATGACTGTCAATAAGGAAATTAGTAAAAGACAAAGTCATGATGGAAGTTAATTATTTCCATCGTAGTCGACAAAGAAAATGAAAAACTTATAGCCTTCCAACTCAATCTAAAAATTAAATTTATAAACCTGATTTTATATTTCCTGAATATATATAGGCTTAGAACATATAGAGAACAATTTACACGTAAAGGTAAGAGGGAATAAATATGATCAAACGTGATTTGTAAAATAAGTAAATTAGAGCAAGCACCCACATCATCCTCAGTAGCAGAATGATTCCTTTGGTGAGAGGAGATGTCTCCCAAATATCCCGGTACCGTATTTTTCGAGGAAACAAGTATTAACTTTGTTAGCCTCTGGATTCTGCTCATTAGAGCAGCCTTGGCTTCCTCTTCTTCCTCCAATCTTGATTGCATTTTCACTTGCCCTTCTTCCAACTATATGGCAATGATCATAGATGTCAAAGACAAGCCAAATTATCTAAACAATTCCACAACAAAGTATGTCAACTCTCAGAAGAACAAACAGTTAACATTAAGATTTATGGTCTCTCTCACACCATTCAATTTCCGACATTCAGAAACTAATTGGAGTCAAGTATACCTTCTGTTTTAGGGTCAAAATTTCCTCATGACTGACACCAGCAAGCATTCCCTTCTTAAGTTCATCAAGTTCTTGCTTAAGAAAAGATATTTCCTTCTGATATTTCTTGATCAATGATTTTTCATCAATTATCTGACAGAAAAAGAAAAAGAAAACTATACTGTTAAAAGTTCGTCAATATAAAATGTAACTCACATTCCACAGCATACTGTTTGGTCACTCACCTTATTACGTGAGGCATATATTTCAACACGTTTTGCCCTACTTGCAAATTTTAATGTATTGTGTGTTTCCTCCATATTGCTCGAAGCCGGAGTAACCGTACATATAAGCTAGTGGGGAAAGAAATTACAAAAAGTGAGACGAAATATTTTAATGACGACCTAAATTTTGTTATCTTGGATTCAGAACAATACAAAATCTTGACAGACACAATGCACAAAAAGAAACAATCAGGCAGTAAGTACGAGGATGTGCACATCGAATAGCAGAACTTTTTTCTTACAACGTAAGAATCACCACATGGTGGCATAAATTATTGAAACAAAAACTTGTGCTACAAAGTTAAAGGTTTCTCTTACGGAAACATGTCCATGCCCACTTAGAGAAGATTGTAGAAGGCGAGTTAGCTTTGAATCTCGATAAGGAACATGAGATGCCTTTCCTTCACTTAGTTTTCCAATCACCTAAACATTACATACAACATCAAAACAAATGAGAGAAATGTAGAATGTGACATGGGCCACATGGCAATTGAACAAAAAGAAAGATACTAATAAAGCAACAATAAAAGTAATGTTCTAATAATGAGAAAGAAGTAAATAAACTCACAGTTCCAAGCGTTAGAAGACTTTTATTAATGTACGATCCTTCTTTTCTCCTTAAACCGGTTGTTTCGGTTTTTGAGCTCTCAGATCCCGCTAAATCAATTAAGTTCTACATCAACATGATGAACAAAATCTTAGATTCTATAATACGACAGAAAGTACACACATCTTAAACAATTAATAAAACCAAATAATTTAGTGCTTAATATCAAATGAATATACATACCAGCTGTGAGAATATCACTCCATCATAATCGTCATCATGAGCGCTACTTTCAATCATCTGCGGCCAATATGAACAAATGACTTTAGGGATGGATACAAGATGAAAGAACAAGGAATTTCAAGTACGGAAGACGGGAGGGAAGTAAATAGAAAGCAAAAGTGTGAATGCCTGTGTATTACCATCAAAAGGGTGAGAATGATAGAAATTTAGAAACATGAATATGGGCATGAAGAAATTACACTCAATAGAAAATACATAATAAGTAAATGAGATTATAGGCTTCCAACTTAATTTAGTGTCTCACAACTCCACTCCAGTTCACGTACTGAAAGAAACTATTAGAACAAAATTATTAGCTTTCTTCAAACTATTTTCAAGTCGTGTCTCAATACATACTTTGGGAGGACGAGGCTGGAGCATGATAGACTACGACGAAGATCCCAATGTGTTTCTTGCAAGAATCATAAGTACGTGGATTGAGAAGTAGATTTTGAGGCTGTTGAATTATTGTTGGAAGACTTGGTCCATTGCTGGGTAGAGTCTACATGAATTCTAGAGAATAGGAAGTGGGTGTTTAATTGGTAGTTATTATTTTGCACGTAGTTGTTTTTGTTAAATTATGGTCTTAAGTTTAGGAAAAATTGTTAAGTCTTTGTATATTGTATTTAAACTTTATCAGATTGAATACAAAGGCAGCAGATAAGCAATTCAAAACATTGTGGTTCATTCTCACCCAAAAAGAATTTTTACTGCAGTTACTATTAAGCTTTGATTGGGACCTTATCATTGGTATCAGAGCCGGGCTACCATGGCATCCAACAAAGAAAGGATTGAGGTTTTGGAGGTTGGACTTGGCAAAGTTCAAGATGGGATGCAACAGATGGAACTTGGTGTGGCTGATAAGCTGCACCAATTAGAGGAGACCGCCAATCGACTTTCGAAAGCTATGCTGTCCAACAGAGAATCCCCTAGCCACCACAACATCAAACGAGATGGATTTTCTCGTACCAACAAAGACGATAATGACATAGGTTGAGCAATTTTTTCCTCCAAAATGGCAAAACTGGAGTTTCCACGTTACTCCGGAGATGACCCTACTGAGTGGTTCAACCGAGTTGATCAGTTCTTTGAATATCAAGGCACTGTGGAAGCACAGAAGGTGTCCTTGGCATCATTCCACCTCGAAGGAGAAGCCAACCAATGGCGGCAATGGTTGCACCGAGGAGTGAAGGTGGATCAAGGCAAAATTAAAGCAATGTTAAATAGCCTTCGACCTACTAATATTTCATAATTGTGTGGGTTCTTAGGTCTTACAGGTTACTACAGAAGGTTTGTTCGCACTTATGGGATCTTGGTCAAACCACTCACTAATTTGTTGAAGAAAGGTCAGTTTGGATGGACAGAAGATGCCGAGATAGCATTCAATAACCTAAAGAAGGCTATGACTTCCACTCCTACTCTTGCAATGCCTAACTTTAATGAGCCTTTTCTTATTGAATCTAATGCCTCAGGGGGTGGAATTGGTGCAGTGCTAACTTAACAAGGTAAACCAATTGTTTTCATGAGCAAAGCCTTGGGGATATCTAACCTGTCATGGTCTACATACGCCAAAGAAATGCTTGCCATTATTCAAGCAATCAGAACTTAGCGACCATACTTGTTGGGGAGAAAATTCTACATTCAAACGGACCAAATAAGTCTCAAATACTTACTTGAACAACGCATGGTCTCGCCAGAGCAGCAAAAATAGGTGGCTAAGCTACTGGGATGACTATGAAATACTTTATAAGCCAGAGAGAGAAAATTCAGCAACAAATGCACCCTTACGAGTGGTGAGCAGTCCAACTCTTAATGCTTTGTTTGTGTCACGGGCTCAAATATGGGAGGACATTATGGGAGCAACAATTGGAGATGCTTATATGGAAAAAATTGGCAAGTTGGCCACTAACAAGCCAAGATCCCCTTATATATGGCGTAATAGGCTGGTATTGTACAAAAACCATGTGGTAGTGCATCTTGATTCTTCTATAATTAACCAGCTCTTGCTAGAATTCCATGATTCGCACATCGAGGGCCATTTAGGATTGTTGCGAACATATAAAAGACTTGCCCAACAATTTTATTGGCTATCCATGCATCGGGTGGTGCATGCATGTCTCCTCTTGTGATATCTGTCAACGAGCCAAAGTTGCAACATTGTCCCTGCATAACTCTTACAACCCTTACCCATTCCATGTCAAGTATGGGATGATATCACCATGGATTTTATTGAAGGACTCCCTCCATCAAGAGGCAAAGATACAATTTTAATTGTAGTGGATCGTCTCAGCAAATCAGCACATTTTCAAACCGTGGCTCATCCTTTTACAGCAAAAATGGTGGCTGAAAAATTTGTGGAATGTGTGGTTAAATTACATGGTATGCCCAGGTCGATTATTAGTGATCGTGACCATATGCTTATTAATAACTTCTAGCGTGAATTCTTCAAGTTACCTACAACCCAGCTGAAGATGAGTTCAGCTTACCATCCACAGACGGATGGACAATCCGAAGTTGTCAATCGATGCGTGGAGCAGTATCTTCGTTGTTTTGTCCACCAACAGCCGCGTAAATGGAGTTCTCTACTCCTATGGGCTGAATAATGGTATAACACAGCTTATCATGCATCCACAAGGATGACGCCCTTCCAAGCCTTGTATGATTGGCCACCTCTAGTTATTCGTCATTACCAAGTGGGAACAACTCCAATTAATGAAGTGGATCAGAATCTCACTTCAAGAGATGACTTACTACATCAACTCAAACAAAATTTGCATTCGGAGAATAACATAATGAAACAGGTAGCTGATTCCAAGCTGCGTGAAATTGGATTCAGTGAAGGGGAATTAGTTTTTCTTAAACTTCACCCTTATCGGCAGCAGAAAGTGTTCAAACAAGCTTACCAAAAATTGGCTAGCAGATTTTATGGACCATATCCAATTCAGGAATGCGTTGGCAAGGTGGCATATAAACTTAAGCTTCCAGATGGATCCCGTATACACACTGTTTTTCATGTTTCATTGCTCAAACAAAATTTGGGAGAGTCATGTGCTGCTAGTCTTAACCTACTGCCTTTCACTGATGATGGAGAAATTGTTATGGAACCAGAAGCTATAAGGGATACCTGCTAGACAAAAATGGGGTCTAGATTTATTGAGCAAAGTTTGGTCAAATGGAAAAGACTTCCTGTAGATGATGATACATCGGAAAACACAGAAGAGCTGCGGAATCGATTCATTAACATGGACCTTGAGGACAAGGATCTAGTGAAAAAAGGGGGTATTGATAGACCATGATGAAGATCCCAATGTGTTCCTCGCGAGAATCATAAGTACATGGATTAAGAAGTGGATTTTGTGGGCTGTTGAATTATTGTTGGAAGACTTGGTCCATTGCTGGGTAACGTCTACATGAATGCTGAAGAATAGGAAGCATGTGTTTAATTGGTAGTTATTATTTTGCACGTAGTTGTTTATGTTAAATTATGGTCTCAAGTTTAGGAAAAGTTGTCAAGTCTTTGTGTATTTAAACTTTATCAGATTGAATACAAAGGCAGCAGATATTCAGTTCAAAACATTGTGGTTTATTGTCACCCAAAGAGAATTTTTACTGCAATTACTATTAAACCTTGATTGGGACCTATTGGGACCTTATCAGAGCAAGATTTCCTTGTGTTTCTAACAAGGTGCTAAGTCACATAAATAGTGGCAGCTGGGCATTGATTACATTTTTGTACAAACTGGATGTGGGAAAGCGACTAGTTTTTCTTCATATTGTCTATTAATCAAATATATGACATTCAAATTTATATTATATAAAATATGAAATTTCATAGACACTTATTCAAAAATCAATTAAGAATAACTAATTATCGTGAAAATTGAACATTAATAACTCACTGGTCCTGTGCTTGCAGGAAAAAAAGAATATTATTATAGATTTACCTTGAAAACACAGAGGTAAGCAACATCGCAATTGACTTTTTATAAAAAACTTGTTACATTTGTGGAAAATAATCTCGAAAGAGAAAGGAAAACATAATGAAGGTTAAATGAAGAAGATATGATGTAAAAATTAAGTTCAGATAAACCAAGGTTCCATAGAACTAAACTAAGTAATGAACAAATTGTAGCACTCCATACCAATGTGAATATTGTATGGCTCCGGCTGCTAAATAAGTTGAAATTATTGGAACCAACATGCCGATGCTCTGCCATCAGATTACATATAAAAATCATAATGCAAACTTAACAAACTACTTCAATATATCAAAGTATATAGAACTGTGCACATAAAATAGAAATGGAAGAAAAACAAATTGCACCTTCTCCAGCAGCAATGAATGAAAGTGCATGTCCAGGGGACAAGACAACTTCTTCTTTTATACCCTCAACGTAAGTACCCTATGCACAAGTTACAATGTAAAGAAACCAGACGGATATCAGAATAAAAGTTGGTCATTCGTATTTGCAACAGAAAATGGAAAGGTTTAGAGATTCAACACTTATAGAGGCAAGAATCAATCCGACAAATAAGGTGGTGAACATTTAGAGCACAAAATAGAAAGTTTAGAATTTGAAACTAGCATGCTTGCTTTGGCAGTTAGATAAGTATCACTAGGAAACAAAATAGAGTTTAAAATGTATTGTGCGCATGTAATTGTTGGTACGGAGATTTACGCTAAGACAAAATGCACCGATATTATATCAACAAAATGTAGTCATCAAGAGATAATTGGTCGAGGAGTGACCTAAAAAAAGTGTCAAGTGATAGAAATGCTGGAAATAGTCAAAATATGTAAAAACAGGGAAACAGTAGAAAAGACAGCTTCGTATATAAAACAACCTGGGCATCTTCTCTAACACGCAAATTTTGACCGGTTGGGTCCAGCAAATCATTAATCACCTGGTAGCAGATATTTAAGAGAAACATGCATCAGAGAACTTTAAAGTGAATGATGATCTGGAATACATGTTTTTTTAGAGTTTTTATACTATTTACTAGAATGATGCATAAACTGCTTATATGAACCATGAAAGAGGGGCAAGACAGAAATTCCTAAGCTGACTCGAATGATATGCTAATATATCATTTACATGGTGACACTTGTACTAACCTCGTTGTAGATTTCAAGATATGACACGCGAAGTAAGAATTCACTTCCAGGAGTCTGAAGGGAAACCAATAGTTATCCATAGATCAATGACAAATTATTATTTTCATAAATACATGCAAACACAAATAAGCGTGCACACAGATCGCATGGATGAATAAAGATGCAACCGGCAGGACAATACAAACTTACATCTTGAATAATGCTGAAGACATCTTTTATAGCCAATGGTATTATTCCTGGTGAAGTTTGATCTCCCTGACAACACACATAGAAAGCCAAGAAATAACAGCACATAATGTTGTCGTGCAAAACAAAAAGTTTTAATTTAAATCTGAAGTCCTAAGACAAGAGAACAAAACAAACGGGCAACATAAAAAGAATACAGATAGAGTAACTGAAGTCATATGATAATTGCAATCACAAATATTTCACTCAACGGCACAACAAAATATAATAGATTTTGGAAATTTTAGTTTTGAATGCCATGACATTTTTATAATTACAAAACATCGAAATGTGGACATATGATAAATAAATAAATAAAACTATATTTTGTATTGTAATAAAATACTCATACGACTAGAACTCTTGTGAGTGTACTCAATTTCCCGGCAACTTCCAACTTGATACACAATCTACAAATAAGAGTTTCCAAAGCCTTCAAAGCATCGAAATCTGGCTTATTTAGCAATGAAGGAGTTATCTTACATGCATGGTGTGTGTCTTTCCACTACTTGTAACACCATAAGCAAATACCGTTCCTGCATTATTAACCAAGCCACCAGCCAATGTTAGTTAGCAAAAATTTACAAAAAACTTTCATTATATCAATTATTCATTGAATCTCATTACAGCAAATAACATTTACTTCAAATGTGCCCACTTCTAGTTTAGCACTTGACAATGACTAACATGAAGGTTTTTACCACAAAATATGTATCGTTGGCATAAATTTTGACATCATTTCTTCGTAGTCTCAAACAGAAAAGTTTATTTCATGAAATTTATTAAAAGCTAAAGCTAGTAGGCATACCATTTACACCCTCCATTGCAGCCTTCACTACCGGTCGACCAGCTACTTCATACACTTCTTGAGTATTGGTATTGGGTCCAAAGACTTTATCTGTCACGTGTGAAAGTATATTGACTGAATGTACAATATCCTGATTAAACACAATAGACTGATAAAGAGCAACAATAGAATATTTGATCACAACAATTCACAATGACAATGTTTCATAAGCTATCCAGTGCTAAACCACTGATTCTAGTTTATCGATTTCAAAACTGCAATTTCAAAATTCATATTTAAACAGAAAATTAACAAGAAGAGCATAAAGGATTGTACCGTAGGCATAAGCAGTCATGGGGTTATACTCATTCCTAACAAGTTTATCGCCATCAGCATACCAAGCAATCTCATCACCTCTCTGATACTCCCTTTCACTGCCAGAAAAAAAAAATAGATTTCCAATTATTTCTGGTATCGCCTATAAACGCACAACCCAAGCTCAAAATTTCTCGAATTCAAAAGCCAATAGATCTATAATCAATCCACTCAGATCTAGCATTCATTTGATTCACCTCATCGGTCTAAATCTAATTGTCACTGAAATGCTATCTCCCGATCTCGATGTAGTCTCCAGCGGCTCGCCAATCAGCGCCTCGTCCATTGAAGGATAACTGACAGGTGTACGATTGTTGTAACCCCGAGAGTGCGATGGGTCGGCACTACTCCTGCTGGGAGTCATGGATCTCGATCCATATCCACTACAACCACCACCTCCGTAAAACGAAGCGGCGGAGGAGGAGCACGAGCGCGGCACGAGGCGGCCGTTCATCAGAGACGATGAAGATGACGTAGATGAGTATGGACTCGACGGTTTCCTGTGGTGAAACGGCGAGCTACTCCTCCCTCTCGAAGATGAGGCCGCCATTGCTCAAATTAATACAAAAATCACTCCACCGATATATTTTTATCAATGCAGTTATATGTACATCTATATATGGAGAGAGAAAACAATGAATGTGTCAGTGATCACATGGTGTGAATCGCAAAAAGTGAAGAACATTAATCGATTTTAAATTGTTTTTGAAGCTTTTTCAGCACAATACCATTATCAAAGAAGCTTTCAGAAGAAAAGTTATACGCGCGCGCAGTTATTGTGTGAAGATGAGAGAAAAGAGGCAAAAGCTTCGTTTCTTCTTCTTTAAGACAAAGAAGAGTTGCAGTATAGAGAGAGTAATGAGTGAAGAATAGGTGGAGCGGTGAGGAGGAGTGAGAACGACGGCTGTGTTCGTATTTTGTGAATTTAAACTAATTAAAATTATCAATTATTTTGGCCGCAGATTAAAATATCAAAATTGATCTTGGAAGGGTATAACCAACGAAGCACGGTGTGCAGCTACATCAGACTGCAGTTGAGTGCGTGTATGTGAAACCGCTAAAACAAAAAATGCGACTTCAGTGAAACTGAAGGCATGGAACCGTACAGATAAGTCGTGAGTGGCCCGCGCTTAATGGAGGAGTTTTTATTTGAACGATTTACAAAAAATGAGCGGGAATAACAGTGGGTGAACGGTCAAAATTTGGCAGTGTTTAATTAATTTTTTTATTTAGCAAAAAATATAGTTAAATGTTTTACAAAATCACCCAACTTATATCACGACATGGTTTACTCATAAAACTTTAAAGTATTTATAGTGTTCACTGAACTTTTTCCGTTTGCACTCCAATCCCCCTTAAAAATTTGTTTCATATTCGCTAACATGACTAGTAGAAATCTCACATGACAAATTACAATCGTTAAAAAATTACAACTTAACCAAACAAATATTTCATTACTCAGTTTACTCATCAATTTTCAAATCGTTTACAATGGTTACTCATATTTGAAATGTTGCACTCCGTCCATCATTCGTTATATTTCTTTTTATTTGTTGCTAATTTATCGTACGAAAATCTCACTTGGCAAGTTACAGTCATTAAAAAATTACAACTCATCAAAATCACCATATGTGAAAATGCAATTTCTACCGTCCATAAACTTCTTTAAACCCCAATAAAACGTCCTGTATTTCAGCACAAAAAAACTCTAGCTTCCAATTCACTCGACTCACCCATGTGTAGCTAAATTGTATAATGAGAAAAAGTTGTTTGTTGAGAATGATGCGAGAGCTATTACTTATAATGTTATATTTCCTAATTGTACCATTTGTTTGACATCTCTCTAATTTCAATCTTTCATTTTTGAAGGCCCGTGACCAACTATTTGAGCAAGAAAATGTCATCATACTTCGATGACTAGTGTACAGCTGGAATACCTTCTGGATTGTGTTCGTGTTGTTTTTTATTCATCAATTTAGCTGGAGTTTGATGACATATCATCCCTTAAATAATTGGACACGTTTGTAAAAATAGAATATTGGCATGAGAGAAACGTCGAGCAGATGGTACAATTGGGTGGATATAATTTTAAGTAGTAGTTTTTCACATCGACTTGTTCTAATACACAATTTAGCTGTACGTGGCCGAGATGAGTGAAATGGGGGTTATGATTTTTTACAACTGAAATTGGGGACACATTATTGGGGCTTAAAGAATTTATGGAACCGTGAAAGTTGCATTTCACATATGGTGATTTTGGTGGATTGATGGTTGGTTGGGTTCTAAATTTTTTAACGATTGTAACTTGTCACGTAAGATTTCGTGCGAAACATTAGCAACGAAGGGAATCTGGCAGATGATGGATGAAGTGCAACATGTCAAAGATGAGTAATCATTGGGTTGCATTTTTAAATTTGATGAGTAAACCATGACTAAGTATAAGTTAGATGAGTAAAGAAATATTGATTTGGTTAAGTTGTATTTTTTTAACGATCGTTACGTGTTATGTGAGATTTACATTAGATACGTCAGTGGGATCAAGTAACAAATTTTGAGAGCGATAGACTGAGTGCAAACAAACAAGATTCAATGAGCACTGTGAATCGCGCTTTAAAATTTGGTAAGTAATTCGCGATCATTAATATAAGTCAGACGATTATTGAAATATTTAAATCGCAAAAAGTATGTACCCGCTTGAGTGTAGAATTGGAGAAGGCATTGTTTTACAACTTGTCAACTGCTAACAGTTAAATAGAATGAGAGCTGTCGAGTCTTAAATGCAATTTAGAGTTACAAAAGTACCTTCTTAATTTGGAATTTAGTGCAAAAAGTCTAATTAGGATACTCTATAAAAGTAAGAACAGCATTATTACCATTATGCGCACTCGACATCAACGTTAAAGTTTAAACAGAGTGAGATCAGTGCTATTTATTAGGCAAAAATTATTTTTATTAGGCAAAATAATATTTTCATTATTTCACGCGTGCCAGGTCTATTACACTAGAGAAAATAATTCCTGGGGTATGTTAGGGGATTAATTATACATTGAATAAATATAAAAATTTAAATATCATAGTTGAAGTCTCATCGTCACCGAATTGTACACGTGTTGGGGTTTGATGAAAAAAAAATTGTCTACACGTGAAAGACGGGATGATTTAACGATACACAATTAGCATAATCCGAAAACTTAAAACTCTTGTATCAAGTAGTTATTAGTTTTCACCTTCCATACAATATTGAACCGGTACAAAAATCAAAATTTTTAGACGCTTTAAGCCCCTGTTTGTTAGATATTCTTAAGAATATATCTGAAATATATATATTTTTGGAGAATGATTGGTTCAAAAGTATAAACAAATTATGAGTCTACACGCAAAATTATTTTGTAAAAAAATTGTGTGATTAAAAGTAAATCTAAAGAAAAATAAGGACCAAATATATATTAATTATTTTCTTAAATAGTTGATCATAACATTTTTATCTAGGTCAACCATTAAAAATAATAAAAATCCAATCATATTCATATTTTTACACGTTACGATAAATTACTTCATATTTTAAATTGAATAATACTATTTAGAATCGGTGGTTTTCAATATTAAATTAAGTGTCAGCATATCGTAAATTCTATTAAATAGATCATAATTTCTTATATTTAATTGATACGTAATTTAATATTATTGGTACTTCCACTTAGACAGCGTTAAACAACGGTGATGCTGAATACTAAATAGAGTTATCCTTTAAAATATAGTCAATATCAAAAAGTTAGTTAATTTGTCAAGTAATTAAAAATAATTACTTGTATTAATTTATTTCTTTAAGAAGGGAGTTATTTGAAAATTCGACATGACGGACCGACGCGTTGCATTTTTGCTGGATCCTTCTCTGGAATCTCGAATAGTTAAAATAAGTGGGTAAGGGTCGGGTCAACAACCGCAACCACTTTTTTTCATTTAAATTAAGCAGCGCACGTGATTGTACAACGGTTTCACTTACGCGTCCATTGATTGATAACCCGTATTTCTCCACATGGCTGTTGGCATAAAAAGGAAAGCAGATCTTTGGGGAATTATTTTTTGGTAGAATTGCAGTTGGGGTCCCAAACCTTTCAAATTATTGCATACTAAATTCAAATCTTTCATTTTCTCAGCAGTCGTCTCAAACATTTCATCTCGACTGTAGCTGGAAGACACGTGGGCAGAATCTGTCCCCATTTGACCATCAATTGAGCAAAAGTCAACGATCTTACCAAATTTTGACCACTTTTAGAAGAGTAAAATAGTAACTTTATATTATCTTATATAATATATAATTAAATCAAAAATATAAAACCAAAACAATCATCATCTTCTTCTTCCATATCCTACCCCCACCCTAGGCCTAGCATTTTAAGCAGAATCGAACCTCTTGAATCAAAACCAAATCGGAATTGGAGGTTCCAGTTTGGTTAAAAAAAAAAAAAGAATTAAGAACTGAAACCAAGAATCCATAACGATTGGGCCTGAGTTGGTTTTTGGTTCCTGAACCAAAGTCGTGGATATCCAAATGTAATAGATTTTTATATGATTTTTTATTTAAAATGTAAGGATTAAAAAAATATATATATATATATAGCTTAAAAATCCTAATTTTGGTAGTAATTTGTTTAAAATTCTAGGCTCCAACCATAAGAAATCAAGTTTGATTCTTACTTTTTTGTTTCTTGCTTCACATCAGATTGTTGCACTTCAGATGTTAGTAGACGTTAATATTTGTAATTTGGGTTTTCCACTAATCAAAAAGTTCAAATTAGATTGTGGTGTAAGTTAATGAATCAAAACATTCATTATTTTTAATTAAAGCTTTTATTTTTTTGCATTGCTTACAACTTTAGTGATTTCTTTTTCTTTTTTCTTTTTTATTTTTATTTTAATAACACGTGGCAATCGAACTTGATATATTTATAGTTTGGGATGTGGTGTACATTTTTTATTATCTTGAGTTTGTGTTTTTCTTTTAAAATATAAATTTTCTTTTTTTTATTCAAATAGAGCGAATTCGATATGTAGACTGCAATTTCTTGGTACTATATATTTATGTATCTAATTAATAAATTTCATGTCAATTTGTTTTAAGAATAGAAGAACTTAATCCTTATCCATAATTAAATTATAATCTCTAGTATGTCTCACTTATGGATCAAATAAGATTTAATAAGAAAAAAATATTTTTTCTCGTCGAACGGTAATTTAATTTCTGATACTTTAATTTTCTCATCTTTTCGTTGTTTTTAGTCTCCATTGTTTTGTTTCTTGATGATTTCTTAACTAGAATTTCTCCATTGCACAAATATTGTAAAGTAGCAGCATGTTAGGTATTTATGTTGATAGGGCTTGTATGAAAATATTTATTAAGAGTTTGTTTGGTAGAGATTAAAATTGAAAAAATAACCGTTATTGTTGATTTTTATTAGATGAGTGGGACCCAATAACGACTATATTTTCAATTTTAATTGGATTAAAATCTCTCTCAAACAGCTCTAAATGTACGTAAAGAAATATTATTGGTAAAATCGAATTCAAAATGAAATCGACGATTTGAGTTTGCGTTTGCGTTTGCGTTTGGTTCCAGTTACAAGAATTCAAATTGTTTCATTTACAAAATATAATAATGATTTCGACCCGAATCGACACACCCAATGTCCAGATCTACCCCATTCCCAAAATCAAACCCACAGAGCATACACCTTCCATCGCCACTGCAACCACCTTCGAACAAAATTTGATTATAATCCTCCATGGAATAACGAAAAATTCCTTAAAAGAATATGAGAAATGATGGATTTTGATCCATTCAAGGCTCCTGTTGGAAAATCCACGTGGGGTTTCAAGATTTTTAAAGCAAAATCCATGGCAAATCCATTTCTCGATATCTTGGTTTGTAATTTCTAGAACTTCTCATTTTCTTAGAAGTGAGTTAATTAAATCACCCATCAACATTTGCCCCGAGTACTACTTGCTCACAGAAATAAAAGGTCATTGACTGTTCACCCTTTTTTTTTCAAAAAATTAACCATCCATCACCTATTTCAATTACATCCAACTAACTAGGCAAAAAGTCCACATGACGGATGGAAATCCCACGTGGACACTAACGCCGTTAAAAATTGACAACTTGAACAAAAACACATTCCAATTAATAGCATTTTACCTTCAAATTGGAAGAAACGTTTTTCACATCTCAAACCAAGATTTCAATTTTCCCAATCTTTGAAGCAAAACATTAATTGATTTCTTCCCAAATTAGCCCGAATCAGTTTTCATCCCAAATTCTCCTCAGTTATTTCCTCATGGTCATGGTTGATGTTCAAATTTCTCACTCGGAGAAAAAGAAGAAGAAAAGCAAAAGCAAAGAACCGACCCACTTGAAAAACTTACTGACCCGACGCAGAATACCAAAGGAAAGAATGCTGCTATTGATTACTTGATCAAGAAGAGGAAGGATGCTGCCTATGGTAGAAAATGATGTTTGTTTATAATATTCAAACCTCCGTGTTGTCTATAAAGCACATAGCTTTTGTTCGGGTTTTTTGGGGGCTATCTGAACAATAACGACTGTTTTGAAAAAGGCTTGAAGGTTGTTCGAATGGCCACGAACAAGTCTATAAATAGCTTGCCCTGCTGCCAGAAAAATCACACCATTTTCATTGCAATAATTATCTGCTTTGAATCTCACTCCTCTCTTTCGTTCTAATATTATTTTCAAATTGAAAAAACACTTCGTTGAGTTCGTTGGAACTCCTGCAGGTTGATTCGTTCTATCCTGGGAAACGATTGTTGAATGCCTTTAGCACATGTGAAGGTAGAAAATTCGTTTTAAGGAAACATTGTGAACTTGGTGGGCTCGAATTAATACTGTGATCCTGTTGATCAAACTGATTACGCTGTCCAATTACTTCAAAGTAATTCTGTCATAATTTTGAAAGAGACTTTTGTATTCCGGAATAACAATCTTAAAGCGAATTTTTGCCTGAATTTATTCTGGTTCTACTCCTTATCGTTTATCTTCTAATTGTATTTCAGAAATGGCAACTTTGACAACTTCTGGTACTATACTCCCTAATACGACTGGAGAAAAAATCATAGAATTTTAATGGGTCAGATTTTAAGCGTGGCAACAAAAGATACTTTTTTATCTGACAATATTAAGTTTGGCAAAATTTCTCAAAGAAGATGCGCCTTCTTACACCGAGGAAGATTCTGATGTTGAGAAATTGGCTACGGTTGATGCATGGAAACATTCTGACTTTCTGTGTAGAAATTATGTACTCAACGGACTTGACAACACATTATATAATGTGTACTACAATGCGAAGTCTGCAAAAGAACTATGGGAATCTTTGGACACCAAGTACAAAACAGAAGATGGAGGTACGAAGAAATTCATTGTCGATCGTTTTTTGGATTATAAAATGGTTGACAGCAAGACTGTCATTTCCCAAGTTCAAGAACTTCAAATCATACTTAGTGACATTCATGCCGAAGGAATGAAACTAAGCGAATCATTTCAGGTTGCTGCACTGATTGAGAAATTGCCACATCCCTGGAAGAACTTTAAGAATTATTTAAAGCATAAGCGAAAGGAAATGAAACTTGAAGATATCATTGTCCGTTTGAGAATATAAGGACAATCACAAATCTGAAAAGAGGAATGGTGTATCTCATTCGTTGGAATCAAATGCCAACATTGTAGAAGGAGGTCTAAAGACTAGCAAAAAGAGGAAGCACAATGGCGAAGAAAAAACTGGTTCTTCAAAAACTTCTAAAAAGTTCAAAGGCAACTGTTACAATTGCCGCAAGGCAGGACATCGGTCCAAGGATTGTTGAAAAACTTCTAAAAAATTCACAAGGCAACTGTTACAATTGTGGCAAGGCAGGACATCGGTCCAAGGATTGTCGAAAGCCAAGGAATGCCAAAGGAAAAACTCCTCAAGCCAACGTAATAGAACATGACAACCTTTCTGATAAGGTACAAGACATGAATCTTTCAGCGGTCGCTTCTGAATGCAACTTAGTTGGAAACACTAAGGAATGGTGGGTGGATACTGGAGCCACTCATCACATATGCTCTAACCGTGGGATGTTCTCTACCTACAAAGCGATGGATAATGATGAACAACTCTACATGGAAAACTCCTCATCTTCCAAGGTTGAAGGACATGAGGACATGGAAAGATAGTACTGAAAATGACAAGTGGAAATAAGCTCACTTTGAATGAAGTTCTTCATGTGCCCGATATTCGAAAGAATTTGGTATCTGGTTCCCTGTTAAGCAAAAACGGGTTTAAGTTAGTATTTGTTTCGGACAAATTTGTACTTACAAAAAATGATATGTTTGTAGGAAAGTGCTACCTAAATGAGGGGCTCTTTAAGTTGAATGTAAGTATGTAACAACTGTTGTACCTTCTATTATGAATAAAAGTACAACTTCTTCTTAAATCTTACTTGGTTGAGTCATTTAATATTTGGCATGAACGATTATGACATATAAATTATAATACTTTGCGTAGACTAATCAAATTGGATTTATTGCCAAAGTGTGATTTAGATCCAATCACAAATGTGAAATATGTATAGAAGCAAAAATGGCTCGTTTACCCTTTCGTTCTGTTGAAAGAAGTACCGAACCTCTAGATTTAATTCACACCGATATTTGTAATTTAAAGTTTGTGCAAACTAGAAGCGGTAATAAATACTTTATCACTTTCATCAATGATTGCACTCGATATTGCTATATGTATTTACTCAAAAGCAAAGACGAAGCAATTGAAGTGTTTAAACACTATAAGTTAGAGACTGAAAATCAACTTAGCAAAAAGATGAAGGCAATTAGAAGTGATAGATGTGGTGAATATGATTCTCCGTTTGAACAATTCTGTTCGGAGCATGGAATTATTCATCAAACTATCGCGCCTTATTCTCCTCAATCTGATGGCATTGCTGAACTCAAGAATCGAACATTGAAGGAGATGATGAATGCTATGTTGATAAGTTCTGAGTTACCGAAGCACTCACAAGATACCTTATGAATTATAGAAAGGTCATAAACCTAACTGTAAATACTTAAAGGTATGGGAATGCTTGGCCAAGGTAACGGTTCCTAAACCTAAAAAGGTTAAGATAGGACCTAAAACCATTGACTGCGTATTCATTGGTTATGCCTATCATAGTAGTGCGTACAGATTTCTTGTATATAAATCTGAAACTCGATGTGCATGTTAATACGATTATTGAATCGAAGGATGCTATCACTACTTAGAGATATCAAAAAACTTGTATAAATTTATAAAATTGCGAAAACGAAACAATTTTTGGAAGGAAAATGATACAAGTACAGGGGCACATTGTACGACCCACGTAACACGAGCCCTGTAGCTTGGTCCTTTTTGGAATCAATTTTGAGTGAAAACTACAAATTTCAAACTGTACAATTGTGAGTTGCAAACTTGCAAGTCTAGGGGTTATGGTTTATGTTCTCTCGTTTTCAGACAAAAAAAAAAGGAAAAAAAAAATTGCATTTCTATCATTTAAGCTCGGGTTTCTAACACGCGATTTTAGATGTAAAAGTACGCACCGCAGAAAATTTGAACAGGACGAGGAGAGTATAAAGTGGGTAAAGGGGTAGCCAAATATTTCCCATTTATCTGTTTAGCGCGCTCTAACAAATGGCGACCTCAATTTCCAATTCTCCATGCTCGTTGCTCTTTCATCCGCCTTCCTCGCGAGAACAAAGTAATTAACTCACCATCTAATTATGCGGATGTATACATACAATACATACACTCGAGTAGTACGCTGTACGCAGGATGCAATGCACGTGCACTTTATTTGATTTGAATTATACGGAAAATGAAATTCAGTTTAAATGGGACTATAATGTGAAGGTATGGAATCGGAATCGGGTTCTAATTCTCATGTTTGGAATCTTAAGATTATTCGGAGTG
This sequence comes from Fraxinus platypoda, assembly GCA_903798405.1. Taxonomy (NCBI): domain Eukaryota; kingdom Viridiplantae; phylum Streptophyta; class Magnoliopsida; order Lamiales; family Oleaceae; genus Fraxinus; species Fraxinus platypoda. Next base: position 25,909 of record CAIGRT010159296.1, read on the forward strand.
AAGGGAATCGAATGTTCACTGTTTATGCCTTTAATTCGCACTGGTATTTAACTGCACAGATGATTTGTCGGTTCAAGTTTAGATATAATTGTGTTACTCTTCTCTCTATTTAAGTTTATGCTGGACTAATCTTCTATTTATTTGGTTTACTGGGAATAAGGTTAGCTTCTTGTTGTTTTAATTGAATAGGCAACAGTTGGCTGTATTCAGTACTCTTAATATACATTGGATATTTGAATTTGCTTTGTACATAGAGAAAATTGGTAGACCTGACTTTTTGTGTTTCTTTTTTCTTCACTATCACATGTCAGGATATTATAATTTGAGAAACCCAATTTTGAGAGTTTTAGTGTCTAAAGTAATTGGTAAACTGAATCGAAGAATGAAGACTTTGCAAAACAATAAAGTTAATGCAGAGGTTGATCTTGAAGTTGGGAAGAAACTGTATCTTGGCATGGATTTCGGTACTTCTGGAGCTCGGTATGCTCTGATTGACAAGGAAGGGAATGTACATGCTGAGGGAAAGAGAGAGTACCCTTTGCTTATGGTAAATTTTCTGTCACCGACACACTCTGGAGTTTCAAAATGACTATTGTCGTGATTCTTTTAATCTCTTGACATTCTTGTCCTTGTTGATAACGTTTGTTAGGTTATACTTGCTTTGCTAATAAACCAATTACACATATGCTCTGTCTTTAAGATGAACTTACAAGCTCGTTTATGTTCTCTAGAAAGAGCGAAGAAACAGTAGATTGGTTGCAATCCTGGAAAATGACGCTATTTACACTTCTTAAAGATGTCCCAGTTAGTCTTCGCTCAACGGTTGTGTCCATTTCTATTGATGGAACTTCTGCAACCACTATCATTTTAGATAGGTTGGAACTGTAACCTTTGCAAATCCCTATCGACTCTGTTTCTAGTTAACTTTACTACTGCCCCCTTTAGCTTAACATAAAAAATTGTTCCTCAATGCAGCAAAACTGGTGAATCCTTATGTAAACCTTTTCTATATAATGAAAGTTGTGCCGATGCTTTGCCATCAGTGAAGTCGATTGCTCCTGCTAACCACACTGTTTGCTCTGGATCTTCTACACTTTGCAAACTTGTTTCTTGGTGGAACTCTGACAATTCAACAAAGGAATCAGCAGTATTGTTGCATCAAGCTGACTGGTTATTGTGGCTTCTTCATGGCAAGCTTGGATTGTCTGATTATAATAATGCTTTGAAGGCATCCTTGACTTAACCCAGCCATTTTTTACTTTTCTTTCTTTTGTCTCAGACCAATTAGTATTCCCGTGTCTAAGGACACTCTCAACTGACCAATTATGACGTGACAGGTTGGCTATGATCCTGAAGTTGAGTCGTATCCTCCTTGGCTGCTATTGCAACCATATTCACGAGTTTTACCTTCTATACAACCTCCAGGAACTGCTATTGGCGCCTTGAAAGAAAGCATCAGAACTGAGTATGGTACGTTTTTTATTTGATTCGTGGCTGTTAAGTTCAAGGCCATGAACTTGTTTTGAAAGTTGTCCTTTTCTTTGTACACTTAGCATTGATATTTAACTTTCCACCTTACCAATTTCACAAAAAGTATCTATATTATAGATAATTTAACTTACATATAGTATCTATTTGCACTATAAGTTGTCATTTGATAAATCTATCAAGTTAAATATTCCTAAAAGAGGTTTGGAAATTCTCATGGCACATCCTTATGCAAGCTAAGCCGGCCACAAAATTGAACTTTTGAAAGATGTTCCGTTTGCTATTATAATATACTTGCTTTATCATCAGAATAATATTTTGCGCCTAAAATTATACAGTTAGATTGTGCTATTCCAAACCAAAGTATTTACTTTTTTCCCCAAAAGACGTCCACACACAATACCTTTCGCATAACAGGGGCTGAAAGCAGTATTTAAATTTGTAATTTGAACCTTTTTTCCTGAACTTCAAATTCAATGCTTTTGGGCTTGAAACTCTAACTATGTACATCTTCTTGGTAGGTTTCCCAAAGGGTTGTATTATTTGCACTGGAACCACTGATAGTATAGCAGCCTTTCTTGCAGCACGTGCTAGTCAACCTGGAAAAGCTGTGAGATTTTTAGCCCCGTTTCACTGTTGTAGTTTTGGTGCATTCAAATTAGGCTTCTAGATCCATTTTCTTGCTTAACGATCAGGTCAAGTTAAATATCTGGTAGATCAATCATTGAGTTGAATGAGTTCTTCTTGTAGCTGTCTTTGGTTCATTGTATCCCCTCATATCAACATTACAATATGATCTGATTATGAGCATGCTCAGATGGAGCACTAGTTACTTTTGTAACGTACCACTGTTTCCTACCTCTTCACATAATTTTTGATGCTCGCGAACAGGTCACATCTTTGGGATCAACTCTGGCTATAAAACTACTAAGCACCAGAAGAGTAGAAGATGCACGTTTTGGAGTGTACAGCCACCGACTTGACGATAAATGGCTTGTTGGGGGTGCTTCAAACACAGGTGGAGCTGTTCTCAGGCAAATCTTTACAGACGAGCAGCTAGTGAAATTAAGTGAGCAGATAAATCCCGCAGAAGCCTCTCCTCTTGATTATTATCCTCTGCAAGGTGTTGGAGAAAGATTTCCTGTAGCAGACCCTAAAATGGAACCAAGGTAGTTTGAATAATGTTATTTATCATCATGATAATGGAATATCGGTAATGTGACAGTCTATGTGGAATAATGAGATTGTGCAGTTCAATTTTTATGAGTGAGGGGGGGAGGAGAGAGAGAAATTTGAGAGATAATGTGTTGTCGTATCATCGACGTTCCATCATCATAATGATAAATAGTATTACTCAGATAGTTTTACTTCATTGTTCATTCTATCTTTAAGGGTACATCGGATATACTGATAACCCAAGAGTTAAAAGTAGGATGATGGCATTATGGGGGACAGGGCTTTTCCTTAGGTTCAGTATCTCTTTCCTCTTTCAAACAAAGGGAGACTGAACTTTATACTACCCAATTTATAGTGAGAAATTCGTTAATCAATTGAAGTCATTGGCTTCAACATCAAGTTTGGCTCAATGAGCATTCAAAAACTTCATAACATTGTAAGAGTCTCAATGATATGCCCCACAATGATAAGTCCTTAAAAATAAATTTGTGCTTCTACCACATCTCGTCCCAGAATTTATTGCACAGTGAAAGGAAAGCCAGATCTAATGGGAATATATGCTTTTTGTGTGCTAAATAGAGTAAATACTAGGGTTGTGAATGTTACAATCCTGAAACCAAGGATCATTATTTTAATAGTGTTTATGTGATTCTGGATCTAGGCTACCTTCTTGAACAAAAAGGCAAACAATCAAGCAAATTTAGAATATGAATCTAAGTTTAAGCAGAGGGTCAAATATATATTCCATTTAAATCTTATCCTAATTTATTAGTTTCTCCTCGTTTTGTGAATGTAAATAATCCTATTAAACACTTTATTTAGATCCAATGTAAATAATTAAAACTTTAGGTCCAATGTAAAGGTAGAATATTTGGAACCTCGTTTTCTTCCATGGCTTGTCCGTGTTTTGCGAGTAGTAGCATTTTTCCTCCATTAGATTCACATATTTGGTATTTCTTCATTGCATTATTGCCATTTTCAGGTTGCATCCTCGCCCAGCAAGTGATGTTGAGTACTTGCATGGTATTCTAGAATCCATTGCTCGTATCGAGGTAAAAAAAGCCGAGTTCTACTTATTTTTCTCTTTGGGTTTCATACAATAGCAACGAGCTGATCAAATATCTGGTATTCATGTCACTTAGGCAAAGGGTTACAGCTTACTGAAGGATTTAGGGGCTACGCCGGTTGAAGAAGTTTTTACAGCTGGTGGCGGGTCAAAAAATGAGAAATGGATCAAGATCCGAGAGAGAGTTCTGGGTCTGCCTGTGAGCAAGGCACTTCAAACAGAAGCTGCCTATGGAGCTGCATTATTAGCAATGAAGGGTGCGGCAGAGTAGCAAGGTAGTCAGACAGCACAAAGATTGTTCTCTATGAAATCATGTTCACGTATTCAAATTGTTCTTGGAAAACTGTAATTGTTACTTGTTAACTTATCTATCAATTCATATTAACTCATTGGTGTACTATTATTTTGTAGTTATGGTGTATGTGATACAACTTGTAGAATATTGGGCCAGACGACCAGTATAGCTCCCAATATTTCCATTTCTAGTTCTCAAAAGTCAAAACAATAAAATGTAAAAGGAGAAGGAAGTATTAAAATTAAAAATAGGGGTGTTCCGAGAATCGAACTCGGGACCTCTCGCACCCGAAGCGAGAATCATACCACTAGACCAAACACCCGCTTTTGATTTCGATTCGCCCTCATAAGATATATTTAGAGTAGTTTTTTTCCAACACTATTTGATAGTAGCCTGGGAAGAGCAGGCAAATTCAACCAGAAATGGGGACGTTATCTTCCTCCTCTGCTTCCCACCTAATACGCTGCCGTTTCATCCTCCGGCCGACTCTTCCCTATTTTCATTCTTCATTAAAAACCAAAACCAAACAGCCCCTCATCCTTCCCCTCCAAACTTCATCATCTTTTTCCACCCGAAATCTGGCCGCCTGTCCTCCCATCTCAACGCGCCGCCTCTTCTACTCTTCCACTCCTCTCTTGCACGAGCTCGCCAACGAAAGTATTGTTTTTCATAACGAACAAGACGATTTTGATGAGAATGGAAAAATTGAATCGAAGATAGATACTGTGAATATTGCCGTTAAAGAGGGCATAACGAGGGATTTGGATTTGAATGCTCAGCGTATAAAGTCATCTAGTTCGAAGTTACCAACTCTTACTGTGAAAGAGAAGAAAGAATTGGCATCGTATGCTCACAGTTTGGGGAAAAAGCTTAAATCTCAACAGGTGGGAAAGTCTGGAGTGACAGACACCGTCGTCACCGCATTGATTGAAACCCTTGAAGCTAACGAGCTTCTCAAGGTACATAATTTCGGTTGATAGTATATACTTGTGTATTTCTTTGTTTTAATTGGCTACATTATCGTGTTTACTCGTCAGTGTAGGAATTTTCGCATCCATTCATTTATTTTGGTTTTGGGTTTAAATTTCCCTGTTTGAATCTTGTAAATTAATCACTGGGTATTTGAAAGCTACTTGTGAATTCGCAGATATTATCTTATAAATTACTTATAAGTGGACAGAAGGTAGGGGTGTTTTTTGGGTGTGTCGAGCCACTCGGCTCGCCCCACAAGATCACCGGCTTGCCCTTTTTTTTTTTTTGCTTGGCTTGTGGGGCGAGCTGAGCTGTGTCTGCTCATTGTTCAATAAGTGAATTCTTCATTCTTTTTCTCATCTTCTTCTTATTAATTTAATCAATGCTCGTGACAGCTTAAAATACATTCTAATTGTCCCGTGGAATTGGATGATGCTGTGAAGCAATTAGAGGAAGCCACTGGTTCTGTCGTCGTTAGTCAGATCGGTAGAACTGTAATTCTTTATCGGCCGAGCCTGACCAAGCTAAAGGAAGAAGAAGAGAAGAGGAGACGGGCTCAGAAGGTTTTTGCTAGAAAACAACAAGCATTGAATCGATCATCTCAGGTTCTTGTGACATTCTTCATTACTTTATGTTTTTGTGCGTGAGAAGGTTTCTGACTTGGTGGCACTTGATGAAAATTGCAGAGTAGAAGACCAATGGCAGTGGGAGCTCAAGAACAAAGACAACATGGTCGTGGTCGGCGTGGAAGTAGCAGATATTGAGGTTTTTTCATGTCGCTCCATCACCTCTCTACTTGTTATTCTATGATAGACCCTTTACGGTAGACAATTGGGGCGGAGAAATTTTGACAATTGGGGTTTTCTATGACAAATAGATATTCATAATGCTGCAAGAATTGAATCGTAATTGGATATATTCATGGGCAATAATGTCTATTCCTCGACGCGATTTGTATCATTTCTATTGCCTAATACAATGCATTTGCTTCTAAAATACAAGAGCTATTCCTATTGATGCCAATCCTTCAATTTTTCTTGAGGTTTCACAGAGAAATAGCTTCAATGGCAGAACAGGATTCTAGTATGGATACCATGTACAGTTTGTCTATTCAGGGACTTCATAAACTATACAGTTTTCAGCTTCCCGACTTGATAACGAGTGGTGTCTTCAGAATAGAGAATCCCGTTTGGTAATGTGAGGCGATGTAGTGCAATAGAAAACCGGGCCTGGAGAGAGATGAGAGTTATTAGCCAATCAGATGATTTGCGAGACTGTAAGGTAGTAGAAATATTGTAGCTGTATCCTTACCCATTGAAATGCAACGAGTACAAACCAACACCCAGTTAAACCATAACCGCTTCTGCTCAACAGCTATAATAATGAAGTAGAATGTTGTTAACGAATAGGTAAAAAAACAGTAAATTTAAAATAGAAATTTGAGAGCAGTACTGGACATGACTGAACATTAAAGTAAGATTTTAACTTTTTCTTTTTCCAAGTGATGTCCAATCTATTAGGGTCCGTTTGATTGCAAATGTGGAATTTGGGTGGAAAGAAAATGAATTATAGGGAATTGAATTGCCTAGAATTTGTTTTATTGAGAATTGTAATTAATTGTGTTTGATTAGTATAATTTGTCACCTGAAAAATGTTGAAAGTTTGGTGTCCGTTTGACTTTTTTTTGCATGAAATTGTCAATAAAAGTGATAATTTTTTTACCATTGTGTCTAGAATTTTTTCCAATTGCCAAAAAAAAAAAAGGTGGAAAACCAAAAACCACCAAAACAATAAGAAAACNGGAAAACCAAAAACCACCAAAACAATAAGAAAACAATTTCATTGAAAAGTGGGAAAAGGAGGCGCGTGAGTGAAAAATTGGAAAATGAATTCCATGGAAAATGTTGGTTGCCAAACAGCCCAAAACTTCGAAATGGAACATGGAAAATTTCAGGTTTCAAACAGGGCCTTAGAGAAATTGCCGTGAAAACAAAAGAAAGAAAGAAGCAAAAAACAGAGAGTGAAGAAAAGACGCGAAAGGCTGATAGAAGGTAAAATAGGGAAGTACGGTAAATATAAGTCGAGCAGTCAAAACTAGTAAACAAAAACAGAAATCACATACTAGAAGTAGAAGAGTGCCCAAACAAAAGATCGTGCTCATTGACATACTAATGAATTTTAAGTCTCGTCCAGCCTGCAGAATTAAGAGGCATCTATGTTAGAATTCTGGTTTCTCTGTGATATTTGATATCCATAAAAGTAGAGACTGCAAAAGTCAGTGAATAAACTCAGAAAACGAGCATAAGCGATGTTACAGACAGGAAGAGTCTGAAACCCAGAATCACGAATTGTGTATTCATACTCCCATGTTTGTTAGAGATCGCCATTTCCTCAACCAATTTAGAAGAGATTTGGCGAAAGTGGGTAGAATAAACTTCATCATTGGCTCAAGAGCCTAAAATGAAACTCGTGGCAAATTTCTCTTGGCAGCATGGGAAAGGAGAGTAACAAGAAGGATGAGATAGGGCCAACTTACCAACAATGTGCCTTCAAGGCTATGAGTACTAGGCGTGACACACAGTGCAAGGAAGAATGGGATCAACACCTTTTGCATCTGCATCGTTTAAGATAAAACTCAATCGTGACAATTCCAGTTAATCACAAAATATAGGCATTTTTCTAACAACAGAGCAACCCAATCATTTACTAACTTCTGCAATGAAAACTGTTCTCTTTTACCTCCCAGAGAAGTAAACCAACCTTAGTCCACAAAACCATATGTTTCAATAGTCATATTGTTCAATTTCCAATATACATTACCTTCATATGAAATCTAGAGAACAAAAGAGCAACTGACCTCCTGTACAACCTCAGGATCGGAGCAAAAAAGTTTAGGGAATAGCCATGGAATTGATGTTCCAATAGATCCCAATATCAGTCCGCATAATGCACCAATGATGACCAGAGACTTCAATAATGTTCGAGCCTGTTATTTACATTAAATTGTTCAGAAGAATACTTCAATATCAGAAAAGACAAGGAAAGAAAGCACTTGACCATTATTTTCAGGAAATTCCAGTGGAACGAAATTCTAGAGATTATATGAACCAAACATGTATCTTCCTGTCACTTGTTATAATTACTACGGAAGTAACGTGACTGTTAAACTTATGAATGAAGAGCACAACCTTTGCTAAACTCCGATTAGCTCCATATATCAGTTCAGGCATAAATGACAGAGCTGTTTGAGAGAGAGGCTCACCCCATACAGCACACATGCAATACAATTGTATCATGACCTAAAGAAAGGGCAGTTAGCAACAATTTCCACGAGTTTTCTAGAAAAGAAACCACGCCCAGAGGAAAAAAAGATTATAAATATGGAAAAACCTAACCTGATGAGCTGCAACAGTTCGTGTGCCCATTGATGTAGCGAAATAGACGAGTAGAGAGTAAAATGCTACCTGAACAATAAGAAGTTAAGACTGATGATACGATTGTTCCGGAAAAAGCAGCAGCAGCAAAATCAAGAAAGGCATCCCCACAAACCTTTGACATCATTGTAACAAACACTGGAGCTGCAAGCATAAATATCTGAAGGAGTTCCTCGGGTGATGGAATAGAGATGGCAAAACCATTATATCCTTTCTTGTTTAGAGCTTTAATCATCACGTAACCCGCAACTACCTAGGACAAAACAGCATTAGAGGAAAAATGAAGTGAACTAATTTTGTATCAGTTATAATGTCTATGTTCAGCAAACCTGTGACACCATTGTTGCCCATGCCGCTCCAGCAATACCATATCCTAAGAATCTGCATAAGATTATGTCACCAATGCCATTAATAGCACTTGCCACGGCCAAAGCCTTTAAAGGCCCCCACGAATCTTTCATCCCTAAGCTGTTCATCAAGAAAAAAGAAAAAAGTAAACTTATTTAGAGGACAGATGAGTTTCAAAATCATGAATTTTTGGATGATACAAGTTGGAGCAAAGCTTGTTTAATCAAGCGAGCAAGTTGGGAGAGACATTTAACTTCAAGTTACGTATCACACCAACTCCTTAACAACTGACATACATGGTGACTCTTTAAGCCTTGGAAGTAGTAGAAAAGTTTCAATAGGCAGTCAGTTTTACGAAACAGTGCACTGATAGAACGCAAAACCATAAGAATTTGTGAAAAAGGTCATCCACGGTAGATATGATATGGTTACATTGAAAACAGCTTCTCAAGAGAAAATTATACAAGCCCACATATGAGCGAAGAAGACAATTGAAAGAGAGACATTTGCTAAAGCTGAATCCTGATAGTACAACTTTGTGACTGGTAAGAAAAATTAGGGAAATTTGATAGCTAGAGTGTGGGAAAGTATTAGAATGTCATATAAGAAAAACCATAAAATTAACTGAACAATCCTGACCCCAACATGAATTAGGGACATCATGACAACAAATTTAGAGAAAACAATACAGAGCACAATCAGCAAATAAGTCTAGAAATGGCTGGTGTGGACCTGGCACTTTGAGCAACCCATCCAATCAGCACTGCTGGCCATGCTAAGCCTCGAATCTGGTAAAAAGAACAAGAATTACTTGCAAACAAAGGAAAACTGATCCAAGGAGTGTACATTTTTTAGTTACGCTATCTCTGTACAGATTAATGACAGATGCATGCGTGGCATGCATTTGTCTGTCGATTTGAATTTCAACGCACAGATGCATGTGTGAAGCTGTCCGTACAGATTATCTGTACAAACAGCTTAACTACATTTTTCTCTAAAATTAGCTAACTCAAACAAGGGGTCTCTAGAAATTGTTGAGACATTTTTCCACAGTAAATTTGAGAAAACTCTCGAATTACAAAAGGGAAAATAATTACTTCCAGCATGCAAAAATGTTCAATCACTTGAAGCAATTGGCTACATGAAGTTTATAGTCCGACGATTCTATTACTCAATGGATGAGCACCTTGAGAGTTTAAAAGCATTTGCGCGAAAACAAATCTTTATCTTTTAAGCATCTGCAAAAAGTGACTTCTCTCGAATGAAACTTCATTTTGGCATTCTCTTTCTATATTGGGGTGCGGCTAATCGAACTGTCCCAATCCGCACAATCATTCCACATTAACACCAAGTAACATTATGCATTGGCTACAAAAATAGTGCTGAATGAGTAAAGAGCTTGCTATTCAAAAGTATTAATATCAATGCCACCAGAAGAGGTATTTTATTGATACTTCAGTACCATAATAAAAGAACCGCATAATTTACTCATAAACCAAACAAAGTCATAAAAGAACTACACAATTCTATGACTATTTAACAACTTAGCTAGAGATGAAGTGAACCTGAACATATGTATTAGCCGCAGTTATGATCTCTGCATTATTTCTCCCGGTAAAAGCTGGAAAGGAACAATATACAATATAATCAGCAATAATATAATATGATGACTGCTAAATAATACATGAGAAATGCTACGCTACACTTGATTTCCTATTTACCAGTTAGTGCTGAGGGGCCATAAAATCTAGTGAAGAAAAGCATCAGAAAACCACCAGCCAATCCAATGAACAACAAGATAGAAATCTGATGCTGCACCTCATTTTTATCCTGCATTGTTAAACTATATATTTTCATATAAATATGCCACTTGAACATAATCAGAAATTTCAAAATTCCATTGCTACAACTTTATAATAATTCAGTAGGTATTATTTGGTAACTGACCTGTCTAGCAAGAGATGTAGCTACCATATTTGAAGTAGCAATTGATAAGAACATGAAAACATAACTTGCATTATCGCAAAACACTGTTCCTGGCCCTGCCAAATTACCATGAACAAGAACAAAAATTCAGTTCATAATCAAAATACTGATAAAGAAATAGAAAAATCAACGTGTTTATACCTAAAGCTGCAAGCTCAACGGAGCTGCCTTGACCAATAACAGCAGTGTCAATGAGACTCATCATCGGCCCGCATATCCAAAGCCCAACTGCCGGTCCAGAGAACTTTACAATCTCCACCATTTGACTCCATATGCTCTCATTCTCTGAAAACTCCTGTATTTCAGTTCCAGCAGACTCTTCAATAAATGGCATTTTCTCTACTATTTCTTCTTCCTCTTCGTCTGTAACTTGAGAAATGCTTTGAGCATCCTCTAATTCACGGATTGGACTAATGCAATTCGTTATTAACCTATTGCTTTTGGGATTCAAATTTCGGTAACTAGTTTTCGGCAAAATAATTTTTCGATCGATTTTTTTGTTGAGGGTTTGGAAACTAGGAAGTGGTAGGTGGTGAGCTAGGGTTTTGAGATTCATGTTCCTTAAAAAATTATAGGGATGACTGTAATGCTAAGAGAATGGGATGAAGAAAGAAGGAAAACTGTGAGTAGGTGGAAAAGGTTCACGTGTTTTAGGCAACTAATAACGTCCTCCTCCTTCTCTCTCTCTCTCTTTTTAATAATTATTTTTTTTAAGCCAAAAATACAGAAGAAAATAGAAGGGAAAAGAAATGAGATATATATTTCCTTTCTAGTCTCTTGCAAAAAAAAAAAGGTGGGAATTTGCCCTTCTTTTTCAAAATTTCGAGTTTAGGCCTACTACTTAATGACTTAGCGCTGGTGTGGTCATGCTTCTCGACAAAAATCGATTTTTAGCATCACCTCAATTCATTAAATAAACTTTGTTGGCAGACAACTTACGACGCTAAGGATAATTTTTCTTGAAACTCATCAACCATTAGTTGGTCAGATTATTGTTTTCTCTTTAAATTACGTTGAAGTGCGAAAATATCCATGGGTGAGACAAGTACAAGGCACATGGTATAATTGGTTATTGACGGTTATGTGAAGAATGGGTCATCGTGCCCTATACCGTTATGAATTTTGGACATTATTTTTTTATTTTAAAGTCTTAATATCAAACTATCGGAACTTGGGAATAATCTCAACCGAAACAAGGGCTTAAAATTGACGTCTCTGTGTCATAAGTGACGTACTGAATTCACGCTACATGTGCATTATATTGAATTATAAAAAAGAATTCATAATTTTTGTTAGTGTTGTTACCAACAGAACATATGTAAAGAGAAAGGGAATTGTAAGTCGAAGATTGTTATATGGCTGAGAAATTTGCTACCTATTGGAAGAGTTAAAAGAGATTTATTTGGTTCATTATAAAGTATCAAAAACAGCTATATTGTAAATGTTCTATGGGCGTGTTTGGCAATTCCTTTAGAAGTCAGAAATTACTTATGTGATTAAGAAATTAATTTTAAACATGTTTGGATAATTTTCAGGAAATATTTGTCGAGCTAGAAGAAATTTTAGAGAAAGTTGGACCGAATTCCCATTTGACAACTTTTTTAAAATTCGAAAACCATTTTTGATCTTGTTATGGATAATTATCTCGAGAGGTTTTGTTTGACGAAAATAATTAATAGAGGGAATTAGTCTAAAAATTATTTTTTGAGGAAAAACTTGAACCAAAAAAATATAAGTAAAAATAAAAGTCATGTCAAACGGAGTCTTAGATAACTTTTTAAGCTCTTAATTAAAAGGGCAAAATCCAACAGAAGAGAAAACAAGGAAAATTGCCTCTGTATTTGAACACTGGGCTAGTTAAGTACATATTTGATGAACTAATAGTGGGCTTCTCTGTTGAAAACCTGGGCCTGATCCAAGTTTGGGTTGGGATGGGATGAGAAGCTAACCAAAAGGTTCGACTAGGCTTTTAGTGGATCGTACAGATGAAAGATGACCCTAAATTGAGAGAAATTTCTCACACCAGTCAATTCTTTTTTATCAAAATAAAATTTGGGAAAAATACATAACTACAAATATTTTAAGATCCACTTTCAAAAATAAGAAACTTGTGACCATCTAATAACAAATTTCTGACTTATTAATTAATTAAAAATGTCACAATTTATAGTCACATTCACGTATGAGTCAAAAATTACACAAAGTCATAATTACAAAGATACAAATTATAGGTTGTTTCGCGCGATTTGTTGCTAACAATTAAAAAGAATATCAGACGATTGTGTAAGGAACA